>BSQZ01000007.1:4627500-4775000 GCA_033239005.1 Lamellibrachia satsuma
GAACATTAGAAGCCTAACGTTTGTATTGAATAAGCGTTACCCATTTTTCACATGTATTGGATGGTAACGATGATCGATATCCACTTTGACATAAACTTGGTACACTGTACAACGGTATCACCTGGAACATCTGCGTAAGGTCTTTAGACTGTACGCGACCCTCAAAGTTGGCGTTCCTGCGTAACGTCATCTGTAGCGCTCTCAGTCGCTGTCGACTGCAGTCTCGCAGACTGTCGTACAGCTGACGGTGGAGGTCCGACTCCTCGGGCTCGCCCTGTGTCGAGTCTGTCGCACATATACGAACACACGTTAGTTTACACGATCACGATTAGGAAAAACACGATCACGAGCTGACAAATACTGTGAAAATATTGACACAGTCAACGCAATTAGGCCATACGTGATGTATAATTCATATCGATAAAACAAGAGAGGCCTAGACTATATTTTAATTGTTATCGCATAAAACGCACTACTAACAAACAAACCTTTGTTGTAACATGTGTGTGTCGACGCTTGTCCGTGTTATCTAGTAACGAAAGCGATATCCAAGCATGACTTACCAGGGCGTCGAACTTCGGTCGTTGACTTGGGTGCTCTCCGAGAGCTGCTCTTTCGCTTCTCCTAGGAACGGTTAAACACAACAGATCGTTTGGTAATGTACACGTTGTTGCGGTGTAGCTTGGGCCCGCTTAGTTATCACATATAAACAAATCCACCACACCATAGTTTTTATATAGTCTGCTATTAATAACAAGTCAATAGATTGTATCACACACGAGACCATAAGCCATAACATCTGTTTATCTGTTCAAGATATACCAGCTCAATGGAACAACCTTATAGATTCGTACATACGTCGATGTCTCCTGGGGCGTTGGTCGACGCCGCCGTTTCTCCGCCAGCCGTCTTAGAGGCCATGGTCCGGGTGTGTTGTCGGCTATTTCAATGAACACAACCGCCCGTTTGCTGATCCTCGCAGTTCTGTCCAGAGGTCCTGCAGCGAAGGACCTCAACTGTTCTACTGCACGCTGAATTGAATCCTCGCATCGGTGATGTCTTACAGATATGCCTCGTTGTCTCCAATAACAACAATCTCAGGGCAGCAGCAGCAGCAGCCAGCGTCTAAAAGGCCTCGCCTCGAAAAAACTGATAGTGTTAGGCCTGTCAGTGTCCGGGCAGGTAGGATTAGGCAAAGTTAGGGCGGTCAGTCTTTAGAGTACCGCTTGTCTCCCGCAATGCGCCGGCATCTACATAACAAGAAAGAACGGACGCTGTCGTAATGACTCGTGTCAGTTCAATACAGTTTACCGCAGTTTCCATGTGTAATAGCAATCTGGTCGCGTCAAACCAAAGTGCGTAGCGGCCAATATTGAATTATTGAATATAAGCGAACTACACAAGTGCAGGTCGCGTAGCACCGAACGCGTATCGAATTCTGTCAGTAATCGGCTAATCGATCATGCAGCGAACAGCCGCGATTTGAGAAACAATGTTGAAGCAGAAGTATTTAACAGGAGTCATTTCAACTGAACAAAATGCATGGGGAAATAATATAAAATAAATTTAAGCTACAGCGTTCATATAAATAATAAAATCATCGATGGGGAGGAAGATTGTGTATACAAATCAACCCCTTATTATACAAGAACTGCTTCATATCATATGGACATATGGAATTATTTTAGTCCAACGATAACATATCAAACGCAACTGCTGAAATGCTGCGGCTTTTCCACGAATGGAAAGTATCGAGAAGCCACGGTCAATGGGTTAAAATTACGCTCAAACATAGTAATTAATTAATTACCAACTATTAGCATTATTCCCATGACGACCAGGTCGAACATGGATCAATTAAGCAGTACAATATTTACATAATTAAGTAATGAAGTCAAACAGGGAGGCATAGTATCCCCCATTTATTCAGTGTTTACATGGATGCATGAGTTATCCATGTTCTTAAAGGTTGCAATATATGATGTTATGTAGGATATACCTGTGTAAATAATATGGCGTATGCTGATGACCTTGTAGTTTTCTGTCCGTCCAGCAGAGGGCTTCAAACCGTTCTCACTATCTGTGATCAATTTACCGTTTCTCACATGACTCTAACATGACTCAAAAAGAGCATGGTCATGATAATGAGAAACAAGTGTTGTAAGAATGTGCAATGTCCAAGTTTAATGCTCAATAATGAAATGCTTCTTGAAGCTGAATTTGTAAAATAGTTGGGTCATTTAATCTCGAACAGCATGTTAGATAACGGTGATATGTCTATACAGTGCCGTCAGTTATATGCTCAAGACAACACGCTCATAAGACAATTTCAGATGTGTTCAATTGATGAAAGAAAGAAAACCATGTTTACTACGTTTTGTTCACATATGTGCACTGCCCACCTATGGTGGAATTTTCATAACCATGCAATTAGAAATTATATGTGTCTTACAACAATATATTGCGAATGGTGCTAGGATTATATAGATATTACAGTGTATTGCAAGCGTGTGTTTACAATAACCTGCCCAACTGTGTTGCAGTTATAAGAAACTTGACATATAACGTCATATGTCGACTGCAGTCCTCAAAAATGTCTTAAAATTTGCAGTATTATCAACAGTGATGTAAAGTACATGTCAAGAATCTGGAAATACTGGAGAAATATTTGTATGTTAACTATACAAAGGGTCTATATGGTTGAAGTAACCATGCCGTTAACTCCAAACTATGGAATCATGATGTACTTGTATATTGTATGGAATCCGAGAATAACGGAATTATTATTATTATTAGTTAATTATTCTCATCCCTAGTCGCAAGACTATGCAACTTACGACGTGACACGTGTGCGTGTGCTTGCGTACGTACGTGTGCTTGCGTGCGTGCTTGTGCGTGTTTATGCGTGCGTGCGTGCGTGCGTGCGTGCGTGCGTGCGTACGTGCGTGCGTATGTGTCAAATTTCAAATTAAAAAGTTTTAATCCCTTGACTTTTCGTAGGAAACATGCTAATTCCAACCTCAACATACCATTAGTCATTCCAATTAATTAAACAAAATTAATACGTAGGGGTTTACGCGCGTTTAGAAAAAAAATGCTAACTTGGTTGCCCGACACCAGAGATAGTGTATACCGAGCTGCATCACTCTACGTAGGCAGAGTCATCCGCCCCACTCTTGAGCTAGCCTAGGGGCGGAGAGCTTGACGGGCATTTGTTAAAGCGTCATTTTGGCAGTTCCGTAGCCAAATGGCTATGGAACTGATAACTTAAGTTTTAAAACCAATACGCACTAACCGTTTCACATGTGTATTCTGTGACATACAACCGACACTTGGACGTCAAGAAACTGAAGAAATGTGCTCCAAATAATTATTTATGAGTACTTTTATCGGAGACGTAGAAAACATTTCACAATTAGCCGCCATACTGTGCACGTGATGTTGCCTTTGGGTCACATGATCAAACGCGATTTCGTGTAGAATGAGGCCAGAATGGGCCAGCCCCACAGACATAAATAAAACACCCGTTAGTAAGTTAGTAGTTTATAGGGACATGATTAATGATGTAACTCCATGGCCAGCAGACGGCAATTCTTAGCGTAACCTTATATAGATCCACGGGATTCCCGCTTGGTATTCTCGCTCACAACAACATCCGGTTATATACAAATGTTGACAAGCACATGCGTTCTGACAGAAAGGTAATAATTTCACACTTTTACATGGTTATAGTCAGGTAACTTTAGTGATATACATGTAAGAATGCATACAGACACGAAACACGTGTTTATTGCTCTGTTTATGGCGTTTTTGTAAGGTTTCACGTTTCATGAAAATACTTTAGCTTTTGATGAACAAGATCTTCGCCCCTACTACAGCAACAGCCAAATAGAAAAAAAATTGTAGGGCGATTGACTTTGCCTACACTCTACGAATTAACATGGAGAAGCCATTTTGTAAATTGACGTTCAGCGCCACCAAGTAGGGGGCAGCTACAACTTTCATCAGCATCTGGTAGTTCTAATCCGCATGCGCCAACTCTCTAGTTACATTTCCGGGTGAGAGGTCAATCTGCATAAACCTCTGTCGATTGGGTTTCATCCAATTTGCTACACATACACAAAACAATTTTCGAATATGTTTTATTACTAACCTATTGTATATCGAGTTAGGTCACTTTACGAATTAACACGGAAGCACTATTATGTAAATTGACGTTCAGCGCCACCACGTAGGCGGCAGCTACAACTTGTTTGAGCGCCATTTGGGCACGGTAAACAATCTTACAAATATCAGAAGACTCAAGAGTACAGTGACGTAAAGGTTTTCGTAACTGTCGGTATGGTAAATTGGCTAGTGTATCATCACAAATACTTATTATCAGGATTATATACAGTTATTTTGAATGTTTACCATAGTTGCAGTCATTTGCGTCAGAGACAGAGTAGTCGGTTCAACTCCGAGGCTGAGCAAAGACAACACAGTCGCAGACACAGTGACCTCGATGGCTGCGAAAATATTCTGTGCGTTGTAAATTAACAAAAGTTATTTGTGCCGTTACCTGCTCTATTTATATATTACAGTGTAGGTGGCTTACGTAAGTATGATACATTTTTTAGATAACTGAAAATGTAGGAAATTTCGTTGTGCAACGAATGGATGTTAAACTTAATTGTATCGTGATACATAACTCATAAGCTAGGTCAATATTCTCCATGCCCATGGCACCGGTAATTTTCAATGCACACACGTTTAAACATGCAATAGTTATTGAAACGGCGCTTTTTAAAGAAGAATTACAAAATACTACATGTGAAATGACATGGACATTGTAACTGTGTCTCATTATGGTAACCATGGCTTAAGCAAAACATATCCATCAAGTGCACTGACAGTGACAATTCCGGTGATGAAGGGTACATATCGCTCAGTCGTCCCGCTCTGTCTCTTACAAAATATTTTGCTATTATTCAGTATCATATTATATTGAATGAGAAGCATTATTTTTTGGTAATTAACAATGACTGCAGCTTGTATATTTTAATGAGCTATCAATTATTTCAAATGATCCCTTATTCAGGCTTTATGTGTTGTTGTAATTATGTAGTTTTACTTAGTCTTACATTAGGAGTTAGGGATGTGTTTTTACCATTTGTGTGTTACAGATGGGCAGAACATAAAATCTACAGCCTGGAATTTTATTCGTGTCAAGCCTTTCTACTGTTTTAAAATATAATGTTGAACAGAGCCAGAGGTAAGTTTCATATAACATGGCATATTTGTGTAGTTTGTATTATTCACATAATGTAATACAAGTGTAAAGTGTAAGATGTAATGTTATTTTTCATGTGTCTGTAGTTGCAAGTTTCATGCTACATACTTGGTGTGATTGAAATCGATTAACTAATTTGCTAGTATTTACTTAAATTTTTTAGTGGTAGGTAGGGCAAAGGTGAGATTTTGTTTTAATACTTTTATGAATGTAGCTGATTTTACTATTTGTGTGTTACAGATGGGCAGATCATAAAATCCACAGCTTCGAATTTGAAGATATATTCTTATTCGTATCATTATACTTGTGGGGTCTTTATGTCATTCACATTCTTGTTTACTGGATGATTTCATAATTTGCCTTAATATTACTTAATTTCTATTATTTGGAAAATCTACATTATTACTCAAAATGTAATATTGAACAGAGGTAAGTTTCACATAATGTGGTATATTTGTGCACATTGTATTATTCACATAATGTAACAAAAGTGTGAGTTGTGACTTTTGTGTGTCTGTAGTTGCTCTGGTAAATTATATTGAAAAGGTGTTATGACTTTTTTAATATATGTTTACCCTTTGCAGAACACTGCACAACCTAGTATCATGGGTTGAGTATCGACATAGTGTCATTCGCTTGTCACGGAGCGAATGGCATCAGTGATGGCATCCAAGCATGATACATGTGGTGGTTCGTATTGTGCAGTAGTCAACTGCCACAATCGAGGGTCAGGGTTCCATTTCTTTAGGTTTCCAAAGGAACCTCAAAGGTAAGTTTCAACATAATTCATTTGTTGATTCCTGCTTTATTAAACATGTTTTAAGCCTGTTGATGTGTATAAAGATTGGGTTAAATTGCGATTGTTAGTTACAATTACAGATTAGTAAGCACAACTAATTGTCTTTATAAAATTTAAGATTATATGTACCATTGCTGCTCATTTTTAAATACCTGGTCTGGTGAATTCATACTTGGCTGTAGGTGAAACAGGTAGAACATACATTTTCATGATACATTGGTTATTTGCTTGCCATCATTAATTTGTAATTACCACAATTTTATTACATTACATAAAATCATATATGTTATAATTTAAATGTTGTCATCATTACTTACTGTTTACATTTACTTGTATGTTTTTGACTGATGTTTGTTGATGTGCTTTATGGGGTCATGCATTTTTGGTAAATACACTGTATGCACAGTCACTGATGTAGGGCACTATGTTTATGATAGAAGTAAACGATGGCTGCTTAACATTCAAAGATGTGACATTGAAAAAACTACTGTGGAGTATCAGAGGCAAAACATCCGTGTCTGTCAAGACCACTTCACCATACATTCTTTCATGACTCCTGACAAGACATCATTGACGTGGAATGCAGAGCTGACGCTTTTCCGTGGTGCAATTGAAAATGCAATGAAACTAATTCCACATCAGCTATCTTTGCCAACATGTAGCACCCCAGCCTGTCCACTTTTACGTATGCCTGTACATGAACATAATGATCACAGTTACTATAGAGCGATGGGTAAAGATGAGGCAAGAAAGAAGAAACATATATATTTTGTATGTGCAGGTAGCCTCATGGGAAGATGTAAAGCAGTTTTACCTGGCAGACTGCAGATTGTCGGTAAAATTGGCTCCCAAACTAACTTCTGAACATATCTATCTGCCTCTCTTCTCACCGACGAGGGTAAGAACATTGCCAGTTTATTTACCTAAATATGTACACTGTATGTATAAGTGTGTGTGTATTGGTGTGATGACCCATGTCTAAATTAATTAATATTCCTTTAATAAAGTTGTGATATGTTATAAACATGTTGTAAATTTATAAGAAACTGTCATGGACAAATATGTAATCTGTGCAATTTTTTTATTAATCACATGAACGTTTTACGGTATAAATTGTTTACAGGTCTGTTTTGCAGCACAGGTGTTTTGCAACACAGTATATGCAGGGATGAACATCTTGGCCTCCCTTGGCAAACTGCGGTGTCAGGCATACATGACAGCTGACTTTGTGAAGAAAGTCAATGATGCCTTCGATGTGTTAAACGTAAGATCTTATGGAAAGAAGGCTGCCTCACCCATTTCCGCAAATAGTATTCAGCATCTGAAAGTCCTGTCAGACATGAAGGCAGAATCTGAAAGCTGGTATGTAAATGTAAAGGGTAAAAAATATCGTCCACCTTGTTTTGATGGTCTTATTCAAGACATTAATGTCATTAACGCTATTTATGATGGTTTGGTAAAGAAAGGCCCTTTGAAATTTCTTCTTACTGGCTGCTTAAATCAAGATTGTCTTGAAAACATATTTTCCCAAATTCGATCTAAGGGTGGACACAGATTTAATCTCTCGGCACGAGAGTTTCGCTTTGCATATAGAAATTTATGTTTAACTTTGATGCTGGCTAACATTCCATCCACAAACTGCGAGTATGACGAAGATGGCATGCTCACAAGTTTGTCACGTCTGTCCAGTGAAGCATCTAGCGATCCTGCAGACAGTGATGGATGCAATCCATCAGCAAAGCAGCTTACAACAGAGCCTGACATGAATGTAATTTCAAGTATTGATTTTGAAAGCACTGCTGCAGTTACCAATGTGCTCACATATATAGGTGGATATTTGGTGCATAAGATCCATGATTTCTATTTTTCTTGTGATCACTGTATGAGGGCCCTGGTGACTACAGAGACAAATGTAGTAGGACAGATGTACATGCATCTGAAAGCGTAGTCATGACAAGGGTGCATTTGGTGGTTTGACTGCACCATCAGCACAACTTGTGCACATTTTGAAACAAGTGGAACATACATTTTCACTATACATTGGTGATCTGCTTGCCAGCAGTGGTCTTTTAAAAGGACTAGAAAAACTTGTTTCAAATCGTGTTGCACTGTCCACCTTACAAGTGTGTTCTTCACATTCTTTCGTTGTTAAGCAATTAGTTAACTTGTACTTAAGATGTCGCCTGCATTATTACTTTAAATTTGAAACTAGACGACTTTTGTAGGTTACACACAAGCGAAACCGAAAAGCACAGGCTATTTTACATGAGTGAAATATGCTACCTTAACCATTGATCAATGGTGGCCAGTATTGTCAGGTGTGTTGTGGGATACTTCCAGCATGGCAATACTTTTTGTAATAGAAGTGTTTTGTGTGTTATGTTAAGGGGAGATATTGCAGGTGCAATGATGTTTTTTGAAATATGTTACTAAAATGTGCTTAATTCGTATTCCAATAGCATTGTAAGTTTCTATAAATAAAGTTAACTTTATTGACATATTTCTAAATTAGTTTTACTCATGGATACAGTTTGCATCTACCATGTAATCAAATAATTTTTTTTTTAATTTAGCGGGTTAACAAATAAAATGTGTTGAAAATATTTATATTTACAACATATCTTTGAAAATTAGGGGGAAATTATTCTAATGTGTTGTAATTTTTTAGAGGGGCAATAAAACTTTGATACATAGGCCATTTTGGTTGTTGCCATGGAAACGAGGGTCTGGCATAACATGTTCATAATTTATTTCACTAAGAAAAACCAATCTACATTTTGGGCATACAAAATTGTAGTAACTATGCAAAAAAACATCCTATCCAGCTGTCACATCTCCCTTTAATCAGCAGTTTAAAAATCACATTTAGGTAATTTTTGCGTCGCCTGACTCCAATTTCAATGAAAAAAAATAAAATTCACTACATATTTTTAATGCAGTTAAAATATTATTGAAATTTTACCCAAATTAACACACTAACCATTACATCCACGAGTGTAGCTAGGCATACATTCATTTGGAAACACAAATCTAAGACGGTCTGGTTGTACATTTTTTAAAGCAAACTAATTTGCAATCTGGTGCGTATCAGTATTCATATTGTTAACATGCATTAATGACCTGTTTACTATGTAATAGCACAATTAATTATAACAGCTAGTGAAGAACTATTGCTATGCATGTACATGTAATACAATATCATTAAAAATCTTTGAATGACACATTGCCCTCATTAAATACTGGCTTGGTGTGTTAGTTATATCAGTGGGTACGTTCTCATTCTACCATTGAGTGGCTTGCTCGCCTCAATCCAAATACAGTATCCCTGTTAGCTCTACAGCACTGTCAAATAATGCATTCCATACTTCTGCATTGGCACTTTCCTGCTGCAGGAAGGCGATTGTAGTGTATGCCTCTTTGGCAGACGTTACACTGTTTGGACTGTAGAAATGTGGTCAGAGGAAGCCCCCCTTGGAGGACATCCTCAATGGTCACTGAATGGGTATATCACAGAGCGATTGCAGATTACTTCTGTTGTTCATATCAGCTTGTGCATTCTCGTAGAGCTCAGCCTGAAAGACAAGTAAACTTTAGGTTAAGTACAGGGTAGTTGAAAGAGAAGGTGATCTGTTGGTCTGTGTCCATCTTACTTCTAACTACATGCTGTAGTAATGGCCAAGTAAACATGGTGTCCTTTACAGTTAGTGTAGATGGTGCTAGGTAAACCCTATCAGCTGTCTTAGCATTTATTACTTTAAAGTGATTGTATAGAAATTATAAATGGTTAATTGAACGATATTGAATATTGCAACACTGTTTCATATTAAAAAATTTTCAATATTTATAAAATCTTGGTTTGCAAATTTGTTTAAAGATACATGACTTGTTGATAAAATATTCCTGTTTTTCAACATTATATATATATATATATATATATATATATATATATATATATATATATATATATATATATAGTATATAGGTCATTTTACAGTATTAAAAGGCAGAACAATAAATCTTTACCGCTAACGGTTAACTACAACTTTTTAATAAGTTTTCATTTTAGTTGTCTGTAAAATTTCATGTTTTGTACAATTTCATATGATGGGGAACAGACTGCAGTAATTAAGAGTAACAAATGTAGTTCAGATGTACTAAAAAAATTTATAATGGGAGCATTTTTAACCCCTAACTAGCTACGTATCAGTTAGCCAATGAAAACCTTTGTAAATGTCCTTTAATTCTTTGCTGTTTGTTACAACAGCAATATTTTATTCATAGCAGTAAAATGTTTTATAAGGCAACATTTCAATGTCATCAAGAAGTAATCGTTTTGATAACATTGGTGCAGCAGCTGCAACATTCTTCAATGTGATGATTAGTCATTTCAGAAATGGTATACGTTATGCTAGTTCACTGCATGCAAATAGTAACCACTCTTTGATGTGTCTACTATATTAATACAAATTTCTGTATGTTTCAGTTTGCATGTGTCTTTCTTGCATGATTAAAAATACAGTCAAGCCAGCTTAAGCGACCACCTGTAGACTAATACAACTAATCAACTCCTCACAGGAGTTCCATGTTAAAGTACCTGCATTAAGCTACCACCAGACCACTTTTCAACCACCCTTTCAGTGGTCGTTTAAGACGGGTTTGGCTGCAGTAAATCGATATTATTAAAATACACCAATTTCATATTGATTGTGCAGTGTGACTATGACAATGTTGGTCGACTGGTATGATAAGTAGATCATCTTTTTTATAGTGCAGCTTGCAGTAATACAAATTGCATTATCATTATCTATGCAGCCGGGAAAAATCATGTTAGTTTTTCAATTTGTAATCTCTTCAAACATGATTCAATGGACTGTTTTTCTACTAATATGTCGACTTGCAATAGATACTAGACAATGTTTTGTTTTATAGTTTATTTTCCAACAAAACATTAAATTCCAATTCTTTTCACATGCAATATTGCCTACTGTTTTGCAGAACCACAAGGTAATCTACTCACTTTGCACCAGCAATGGTACTACACTGTAATAACTTTGGGAGTCAAACCATACAAGATAGTGAGCATCACTAATATTTCAAGGTGTGGTATATATATATATAATATAAAATCAACTGATAAACACGACACACCTAAACAAAACACTTCTTTCAATTGAAGATTTCTAATGTTCCGACACTTACTTTCAGCTTCATCTGCAACTCTCGTCAAGTTTATCTGCAACTCTCTTGTCAACATCTTAGATGTCACTGGTTGTTAACATGATCTTCATGAGTGGTCATCTTCTCTCAAGATCTGCCTTTCCTCTCATGGACGGTGTTGGACAACTGGTGCTTCATCACAGTTCGTCAGCTAATGCGTAGCTGCTTTGCAGTGCTGTTCCAACTATGATTTCTTCATAATAATGACTCACCTGCTGCTCAAGTGAAAACCATGTCTATGGAACCATATCTGTGAAGTACACAAAGTGCCATGTGTAAACGGGAAGTGAATTACATTGAATTTACAAGGATACATGTGCATGGATCTCATAAAGAATAACTATAAACATCACGAGAACTGTTAATTTAGTCATGAAAATACATTAACATTCACATATTATTTGTGTGTGCATAATTGTATGTGCATTTGAGTCCACAATTGGGGTAAATTACTGTTACTTCAGTTCAATTTACAAATACCAATTGCAATGTAACCTCCTAAAAGACCCATTTAAATACAGTATCGAAATATAAGTATATCAACAGAGCAATCACAGCCATAGGCATGCCATAGGCATAGCCATAAACATTATAGTCATAGACGCCAAAAACAAACACGTATTTTAGAGTTATCAGCTTTATTTGATATCTGCATAATATTATCCTACATGTAATGGTAAACATATATGGCACATATAATGCAACACACAAAACTAAATATATATGCCAGTGTGAAATATTCATTAATATCCCCAACTTCAATGTCAACATAGATAACAATGACAATGATCCGATGCCGTTAAGTCCAATTGTTTGTTTGTGTTCTTGTCTTCAGTTGTATAACCGCGTCCGTTGTGAAGACTACATTACCAAGTTTGAAGAGGTTTGTAATAAAAGCAATAACATTTGAGAACAGTTTGCGTTTGTGCAGCACATAGGATGAGACATAATCACATTGTCAACAGCGGTTTTTAGCTGATTGCCCTTTCACCCGGAAATGTAACTAGAGAGTTGGCGCATGCGGAGTTGAACTACCCAACGCGCTGAATGTGAAAGTTGTAGCTGCCCCCTACTTGGTGGCGCTGAACGTCAATTTACAAAATGGCGCAGGTCGGAGTGACGCTGCTCGGTATACACTAGCTCTGTAACTACCTACCCATCCATGAGATGTGTGCTGCACAATGGATACAACCATGTTTAGGGTTATGTAGTTTACCGGATAACTTTGTCATCAACAAATCAGAATCATGTTTTATACCTCCACAATGCAGTTAATAATGTTTATTTTCTACCAGATAATTACATATTTTTCAATGGGTCATAATCGATCGTGCACAATTTATTTCATCAATTTTCTCTATATTCTCAATGTTTTAAAACCACGTTTTTGTTCATTTATAAATTGATCATCATAATCATGTCTTGTTGTGGCTCTACAAACAGCTGATAATTTTTTATTTTTCAAGTGATCCTAGAGAAAGACCACAGGTTCATCACATGGATCATAATACTCTGGACACAGATCATAGTTCTCAAGGATGACGTTGTGCGAACGGATGTTTTCTGGGTCATCCGATCTCCAGAACTGTATCTGAAACATACAGGCAGAGGGGTTGTTTCAACAGTCAAGAAATAAAAATTAGTTAAATGGGAAAATTTATCTATGACTATATAATTTTATATTGGTCAGGAAATATCTTTTGATAACCTGTAATTATTGTCAAAACCTGTGATGATCTTTAGTCCAAATGTCTCGCTGTAAAACGTTTCATCATTAAAGCAATCTTCAGAAAATGCTGAACAGCTTTATTTTTATATATTTGTTATGGCTAAGTTTGTTTATCTTATAGTTTTGTAGCAAAAATAGCTATGTAAGACCTTGAAGATGTCAAGCTATATCATGCTTTGGAATCCACTTCAGTTTCTCAGGCCAATGTCATCACATATATAATCTCAGAATCCACTACTATACTACACAAATTATGACAATGAATATAGGTCTATTTTCCACATTGTTGGCGTCATTACAACAAAACTGAACAATCACATATTCTGAAACTTCGTCACATCCATGATGTCGTTCATATGTTGGACAAATTTCGTC
The DNA here is from genome assembly GCA_033239005.1 of Lamellibrachia satsuma. NCBI lineage: Eukaryota > Metazoa > Annelida > Polychaeta > Sabellida > Siboglinidae > Lamellibrachia > Lamellibrachia satsuma. Next base: position 4,640,893 of record BSQZ01000007.1, read on the forward strand.
AAAATCCAATATCTCCAGCCTTCTTGATCGTGTCGCAAACATGCTTAACCTCAAAATTGGCAGTTTTCACCAAATATAAAAGCCCCTGGCAGTGTTTTGGGATTGTCACTACCAAAATACCTACGCATCTTCAAATCCAGTTCCTAATACAACATTTAACTGCCAAAGGTCAAAAACTGCAAACGTTCCAACATTCCTGTCTAAATATTGACTTCTTGGCAACTAAAATCACTGAAATCTGCTAAACTGCATATTTTAAGCACTACATTCTGTAACACTTCAGGTAGCCTAACTGTGGCCTGACCTCTGTAGGAGAACGACGTGACATCACCAGTTAATTACAGCAACATCTCCTACACAGATCCTGTTAAACAGAACCCTACCTGATATCCGCGGAAGAAGCCCTGGATGCGATTAGGCGACATATCCACTGGGTCCCCCATGAACTTGGCGCTGTTTGCGTTCAACGTGTTCTCGTCCATCCAGAAGTTGCCCGGCTGATCGAGAGGAGCTGTAAGCACAGTTCAGGTTGCCATGGATACCATGATGCACAATGCATGCAACATTACCATGCATGGTTACTTTACTTCACAGTTAACTCCACATCCAAGCAAAACAAAATTAATTGTTGTCTCTTTACCAACAGGCTTACCTGCTGATGCCAAATTTATTTCTTTTTGGAAGTATTAAGCCATATTTGATCACTGTGCAAAAGCTCATAATTCTCATAACACACACACACACACTATATATATATATATATATATATATATATATATATATATATATATATATATATATATTATTTATTATCTGAATTTACACATATGGGATATTTACAGTGACCATTTCCAGAAATGGGAACTGGGAATGTCAATGTACACTTACTGTCTTCCCCGGAATGAACCTTCTTCACCTTGAGGGAGTTAGTGGGAGATGGTCCCATGTTGTTGGATGCCTGCACAGAGACCAGGAACTCCTTGTATGTTCCAACATCTCTGACGACCAGCTCCCTCTGGTGCCAATCCCCGATTTCTTCAGTGACTAGGTCGGAATCAGGGGCATCCAGAGACTTGTAGTTGACCAGGTACTTAAAGCCCTCGCCATTGTGCTCAATCTTGGGCATCGGCTGAAAGCAGGTGGCAGATTGTCACACTTATGCAATGTTAGCAACTTCATATGCTTACACAAGGTATCAGGACATAATCTCCTGGACAAAAAACTCCCGGACAATATTCCGACCAATATTTGCCCTGGACAATATCCCCTGAACGAAATACCCACGGGCAAAATCTCCAATTCAAATGCATATAATAGTTATCAATATGTAATTATTTACATAAATGTTACTGCATAATGTAGTTTTACGATATACTTAGCTGTAGCAATGTTCTTTTTTTTAACAATATCAGTATATGCATAAAGTATGGTGATCACCACCAGTGCACTGCGAGACCTGCTTGTGGGTCAGTATGTGGGTCTATTTATTGTATCTGCGTCTCTTTAACCTTTACTGCTATGTCCCCCAAGCTGATATATGTTATGTTTCGTCATCATTTTCCTAGATACCATTTTGGGTGATGCAATTAAATGCGTTCTGTAATATGATTGCCACGAAAAACAATACACTCCAGATGGCAAATGGACAACATAGCATTTAGTTTTCTCGAGCAACATTGTTATATATTTCTGTAACCCACACTGATGAGATATCTCTCAGTTTTGTTTTAAACATATTCAGAGTGCTAGCATTTGAACTGTTAGTAGATACGTTGCTCCATTCATGTATTCTTCTCCGTGAAAACTAACCTTGTATCCAAACAACACCGTTCTTTTTCTGTGTTTTTCTGCCTGCATACGATACACAATCTAGTCCCCTATAGAACCTTTCTCTTTAGCCACTTCCAATACAGTTCTGTTTCAAAATAAGTTACTTCACGGCCACGGTATTTTCTGATGTTCTCTTCGCCCACGAGCCGGTAGTTGACATCAGTTTATTAATAACGTAAATATGTTATAGCTACAATAATAGGTACTGTATATAATAGCAATGAATTATAACAGAGAATGTCAACCAGGGGAAATAATGTATGAATTTCGACTTTCGGCCTAAACTATATTCCTCCCCATCTATACACGCAAAAGCGGAAATATATGTTATAAATAAATTTCTCACTTGCACACACGTTGGTGCAGCTAATTATGATATGATATGATATGATATATATATATATATATATATATATATATATATATATATATATATATATATAGCATATATAGCAGGGTGACACCATGTTAATCGATAGGCGTCACCACCAGCTAATTAGTATTTTGAACAGGACGTACCAGCCTCGTCCTGGGGTAACGCGAAAGCCGATTTCGACAGCCACCTAACTCAGTTGGAGCAAGTGCTACATTTTGATGTATTTGACTATCAACTGATAGACGTTCGACACTCTGCTGCCTCGCCTGTAGCCTCGCCTGTAGCCTCGCCTTTAGCCTCGCCTTTAGCCTCGTCTTTAGCCTCGCTTTACGCTTTTCGCCTTATAGGCGTATTAGTCTCTGTTTGTCGTATTTGTAATAAAATATTACAACCGTACCCGGGTCGTGTGGAGCAACTGATGGACGTTAGTCGCCCTACCACAAATGGTGTCAGAAGTGGGATTCTGGCAGTCAGTAACACAACTTTTCATTTAAGAAACAGTTTGTGATCAATCTCAACTATCAATGTCTTAAAATTCACTAATAAATAATTCGCATAACACTTTTTGAAAGGTTACGACAACGCTGGTCAGAGCATGTAATAACACATGTAATAACACATGCAATGATCCCAATAACAACAACGTGTTTCCTTGAATCTGCCTGGCAAATGTTAACAAATAATGCTACACATTCGCAGTCATGACTGGCCTTTTCAATTCATGTCAGCATTAAATAACTTTCTTGCAAGTCATTTGTTTTCATAAATCTTACAATACCATACATCTCCATCTCACTCCTAGTCCATCTCACTCTTAGGCCATCTCACTCCTAGTCCATCTCACTCCTAGTCCATCTCACTCTTAGGCCATCTCACTCCTAGTCCATCTCACCCCTAGTCCATCTCACTCCTAGTCCATCTCACTCTTAGGCCATCTCACTCCTAGTCCATCTCACTCCTAGTCCATCTCACTCTTAGGCCATCTCACTCCTAGTCCATCTCACCCCTAGTCCATCTCACTACTAGTCCATCTCACAAGATTTACAAATATACGGAAAATTATAGTACAACACTCATGAGTTTAATGACTCCTCCTGTAAAACCAACCTCAAAATGTTGTATGAAATAGCAATGTGGACACAATCATTGTATTTTGAGAAGGATATAAAAGAAAAACTTATTTTGTCAACTTCAGCGACATCTTAACTAGACAGTTCCAGGCATTCATACCTGGCACAAAACACCGAAATGCTAATAAACGTATTCTACAGAAACGAAGCATGTGAACTTACAGTTTCGCTGCCAGTTCATGTCATAAATAGTACAATTCATCATCATCACAATTTGTCACGTGGATGAAATCACACATATACTCGCTACACACACACACACACACACACACGCACGCACGCACGCACGCACACTCACACAATGGCAGGAAATGATGTTCACTTTTAAAAAACTACAAAATGCCTTCTCTCCAGTGTCTACTGTACATGAACTAGATACAACAACGCGACACTCGACCAGGCATCGACTGTAGCAGTAGGAACATCAATACATGACAATAACATTAATAAATGCCAATAAATATAGGACATAAACAACTAGATACACATCCACATGACACAGCACTGACTGTACATTAGCACTGACTGTACATTAGCTGTTTTGGCTGCAACATCAGAGACCTCTGGTGGCTCAAACAAGAGTTTCTGGCTTGTTTGCCAATTTTGCTTCTTGGTGGATTACATCAGCGAGTTCTTCTTGCCGCTGTGAATCCTTGCCCAGGATATCTCCCTGTTCGACGTGCAGTTTCTTGAGCAGTTCGATCTGGCGAGACTGCAGCACGGCCTGGCGCTTCCGCTCCTCGATGAACTTCTTTGTGTTGTTCTCGTTCAACTCACGGATTCGCCTGTCGCGTTCAGCCTTGTTCTTGATTGTGTCGTCAGACATCACTTGTTTGCACGTCTCCATCGACATCTTCGCCTGCCTTGCCTTCAAATCCTTCTTGTCTTTTTCCTGCCGAGCCTCAAGGTCGCGCAGTTGCTGTGCGTGAGCTTCGTCCATCAGTCGCCGCATCAGCTCGTTCTGTTGCTTCACATGCGTCTTACACAAGTCAAACTCCTCGTTGAGTTCCCGTGCCGTCATGTCTCCGTACTCCTTTGTCTGGTCCGCAACCAACTCCTTCACCTTGGCTTTGTGGTCGTTCACCAGAGACTTTACCCTGTTTTCCGTTTCCACCTTCAGGTCGTTGCAATTTCTCTCCCCCTTTTTCTTGATGGCCTTCTCGAGACTCCTCTCGTGACCCTGCTTGTCTCTGTCATGAGACGCCATCATGCGGTCAACGACGGTGCAGTGCTGCTTGAGGATGACCGACTTCTCCTTGCCGTGTTTCTTCTTCAGCAGCTGCAGCTCCCGCTGCTGTTTGTGCAGCAACTTCAGGAGCACCTTGTCTGTACGCAGCAGCTCCGGTGTGATTGTGTCAAACAACATGTCATCCTTCTCCTTGCTGAGGATGCTGACATGCTGGTTGCGATGCCCTTGTTAGAGATTTGGGTGTTGTAGTTGGGCTTCGAGTCACTATTCCTGTGAGGCTCCTTCTTGTTGGTGCTACACATGTCATTGCCTGCCTCACACAGGTCAGCCTCGTCTATGCCCATCTCCTGCAGTTGCTTTGCCCGCTTCTCTGCCTGGGTCATGAACTGTATGGGTGCAGACAGGGCGTCCACAAAGTCTCCGTATCCATCAGGGACGTACGTCTTGAGGATGATGAGACAGAAGACAGTGGGAAGGGAGAGAGGGAAGTTTCCCTCTGTGCGCAGTGAGATGTGTCGGTAACCTGCCTGCAGGCCATCTAGTGGTAGAATCCTCTGTCCAATTAGTCGACCCGCCTCCTCATACACCGCAATTCTCAGCACTGCCAAGTCCGGCAGCACCACCTTCCTGAACACAAAGGGTTCCTCGTTGTACACAGGATTGAGGCCGTTGTTTGGCACCATGCGTGTGCGGAACTCCTTCCTGATTGTGTCAGTCGGCAGACCGTACATGTCAACTTCCACATACGTCCCAATCTTCTTGTCCGACAGAAACTGACCAGATATAACCTTGACGCTACACATCGCTGCAATCACGCCATCTACTGGACTTTCAGAGAATGGATCGAATGTGCGGTCCGGTCTTCGCATGAAATCTGGCTTCAATAAATATCCGCAATTGTTATTGTATTCAAACTTGCCCTGGTTGAGCTGCATGGCAAGATCTGGTGTCTGGAAGTTGAGGGAGACCATCTGACAGCCAGCATTCCAGAAGATCTGGGGTAGATAGTTGCTTGAGTCGACCCGTCCTCCTCTTGGGTAGATTCTGCTCATCTGACGTTTGTTATAATTGACTAATTCTATAGCTTGTTGCTTCAGATAGATGAGTGCGACGGATTCATTGAATGAGGACATGTGGTAGTAAATCTTCAGTTCCTCAGCGACGTCAAAGCCCTGGAACTTGACAGGCTGTGTATAGTTGACCATAGCAGACAGGTACGGGTGGATGTTGGTGGTGGCGCCGGTGTAGTGGTAGTTCGTCATGAGAGCCGCCTCCTCCTCTGCTGTCAGACTGCCCTGTGGAAGACACGTCAAGTCGTCAACTTCGCTCCAAGTCGCAGGCGTAGACATCTTGTTGCCTGAGATCTTGATACTCGCTTGCTTTGACTTGAAGTCATTCACCTCAGGGTGGGCGTCGTCTGTGTATGTCACATCGAGCAGTCTGTGGATGGGCTCTGTGTGTTGAAGTGGTATCTCACTGCTACTCATCGAACTGCTATCATCATCATTCAATGACACATCAACGACGACTGGGTCTGGGTTCTCGACTGGTTCGTTCTCTTCAATGATGACATGCTCCTGGCCCTTCATGAACAACTCCAACTGCTTTTTCTCCATCTCTGGCTTCAATCTCTTGTTCTTGATAAGTATCTTGCGACGGAGTTGATTTGGAGATGGCAGTGGAATATTGGACTCAAGGGGAAGTCTCCAAGTGACTTTGTGAGTAGTAGGTCCCCCAGAACGTCCTCACAATACTTGGCTATCTTGTACTGCTGGGGCTTGCTGCAGTGGTTCTCGAAGGACAGTATCACAGGATAGTCGGACGTCACAAAGGCTGTGTCTCGGATCGCATAAATCACATCCTTGAAGAGTATGTCAGTACACATGGCCTTCCCGTGGGTGATGATGGGTTCCTGATCTTCCCCTCGACCGTCCCAGAAGTCTAGCTCTATACAACTGCAGCCAGCCAGGAGCACCTGGCGGTACATCTCGACAGACGACTTGCCCCCGAACTGCCGCCCAATGAGGTAGGAGTTGTGTGAAGAGTTAATGTAGTAGTGAGTCAGTGGCTGGTCCATGTCCTGGTAGATGTCCAGGCGGTCAAGGAACACTGGTGCGTTCTCATCAGACATCAGGTAGCGACACAGACCATCCACTGACAGCCAACTTTTTTCCTTGTAGCGTTCATCCGTCTCATACGTGTCAATGATCTGTCTCACCCGCTTCGCATCGTAGAATGGAAAGAGAATCTCGTTTAGCCGATCATCTCTCTGCCACTCATTGAAAAATTCCACCAATTCCTTATTTGAAAAGTGTGATTTTCCCTTGGTCAGTTCCTTGAAGAGCTCCTCGATGTCCGTGCGTGGACATATCTTGTGGTACAACTCGTAAAACTTCTCAAATGTAAATTCTTCCTTTTCTATTTCATCATTTTTGCCGCTGGGGAACCCAAGGTCTCGCAAACACTGCATAATCATCTTCTCCGTTTTTCCAGATGCAAATGTCCGTGTAATACTTCTGACAGGGATCTTGCCGTTTGGATTCACCATGAAACACACCTTCATCCAGTGTTTGCGTAGACAGGTCATTGGACAGACGTTGTTGGCCTTGAAGTTGTGTGTGATCTCTCTCAGACCCTGGATCCACGCCTTGGCTGTTTTCTCGTCGGCCGCCACGAAGTTGTTGTATGTGATGTTGACAAGGTCAAGGCCGGAGCAGACGGTCAGCGAACGGCTCTCGAGACTGCCTGCCCCCCGCCCAGCAAGGTCCATGGCTAGCTTTGGGTCCTTGGGTGGAACGCTGGCTCGGATGTCGCTCACTTGGGAACATTCTATCACTTGACCTTCCCTGTCCTCGCTCTTCCAGTATATAAAGAATCCTTTGTCATCGACTTTGACGAGACAGTTCGCCTCATACACTCCCGTCTCCTCCTCCCAACGGTCAAAGTAGGCACCCTGCAGTAAGGCTAGGACTGAAGCTGAGACTAGGAGTGAGATGGACTAGGAGTGAGATGGCCTAAGAGTGAGATGGACTAGGAGTGAGATGGACTAGGGGTGAGATGGACTAGGAGTGAGATGGCCTAAGAGTGAGATGGACTAGGAGTGAGATGGACTAGGAGTGAGATGGCCTAAGAGTGAGATGGACTAGGAGTGAGATGGAGATGTATGGTATTGTAAGATTTATGAAAACAAATGACTTGCAAGAAAGTTATTTAATGCTGACATGAATTGAAAAGGCCAGTCATGACTGCGAATGTGTAGCATTATTTGTTAACATTTGCCAGGCAGATTCAAGGAAACACGTTGTTGTTATTGGGATCATTGCATGTGTTATTACATGTGTTATTACATGTGTTATTACATGCTCTGACCAGCGTTGTCGTAACCTTTCAAAAAGTGTTATGCGAATTATTTATTAGTGAATTTTAAGACATTGATAGTTGAGATTGATCACAAACTGTTTCTTAAATGAAAAGTTGTGTTACTGACTGCCAGAATCCCACTTCTGACACCATTTGTGGTAGGGCGACTAACGTCCATCAGTTGCTCCACACGACCCGGGTACGGTTGTAATATTTTATTACAAATACGACAAACAGAGACTAATACGCCTATAAGGCGAAAAGCGTAAAGCGAGGCTAAAGACGAGGCTAAAGGCGAGGCTAAAGGCGAGGCTACAGGCGAGGCTACAGGCGAGGCGGCAGAGTGTCGAACGTCTATCAGTTGATAGTCAAATACATCAAAATGTAGCACTTGCTCCAACTGAGTTAGGTGGCTGTCGAAATCGGCTTTCGCGTTACCCCAGGACGAGGCTGGTACGTCCTGTTCAAAATACTAATTAGCTGGTGGTGACGCCTATCGATTAACATGGTGTCACCTGCTACATATGCTATATATATATATATATATATATATATATATATATATATATATATATATATATATATATATATATATATATATATATATATATATATATATATCATATCATATCATATCATAATTAGCTGCACCAACGTGTGTGCAAGTGAGAAATTTATTTATAACATATATTTCCGCTTTTGCGTGTATAGATGGGGAGGAATATAGTTTAGGCCGAAAGTCGAAATTCATACATTATTTCCCCTGGTTGACATTCTCTGTTATAATTCATTGCTATTATATACAGTACCTATTATTGTAGCTATAACATATTTACGTTATTAATAAACTGATGTCAACTACCGGCTCGTGGGCGAAGAGAACATCAGAAAATACCGTGGCCGTGAAGTAACTTATTTTGAAACAGAACTGTATTGGAAGTGGCTAAAGAGAAAGGTTCTATAGGGGACTAGATTGTGTATCGTATGCAGGCAGAAAAACACAGAAAAAGAACGGTGTTGTTTGGATACAAGGTTAGTTTTCACGGAGAAGAATACATGAATGGAGCAACGTATCTACTAACAGTTCAAATGCTAGCACTCTGAATATGTTTAAAACAAAACTGAGAGATATCTCATCAGTGTGGGTTACAGAAATATATAACAATGTTGTTCGAGAAAACTAAATGCTATGTTGTCCATTTGCCATCTGGAGTGTATTGTTTTTCGTGGCAATCATATTACAGAACGCATTTAATTGCATCACCCAAAATGGTATCTAGGAAAATGATGACGAAACATAACATATATCAGCTTGGGGGACATAGCAGTAAAGGTTAAAGAGACGCAGATACAATAAATCGGAGAGTTCCGGGATGATTTCTGAAAATGTCGCAGTTAAAAAAACATGCCCTCAAAAGATGGTTCGTTCGTTCAGTTGCTACGGTTAGTGAGATCACCATTCTTTGGTATTTTTGTACAATGGTACCTTTGCACCAGTCATCGAAATTGTTATGTTTTCCATTCATATCATCATGAATAAGGGTAAGAGATGTCTAAAATTCTGGTACGTTCCCAACATTGGCTACAGTCTACGTCGGAGGGTGAGTGCGCATAAAGTATGTTGGTTGAAGTCACCCTTTGTTCTAGCCCCTCACTGAGTTGGTTTCATTCAACTATTATCTTTACAAAATCACAATTACTAGATTGGTGTGTTTGGACTATAGGGGTTAATAAGTACTTGGAGTTATTGATTTAAAGTTTTTCAACGATATTAACGGTCACAATTTATGGCGGATCCAGATTCTGAAAAAGGGGGGTGCCAAGTTTACCAGAAAATACACCAGATGGCAGTTTTTCTGCAGGATGCACGCAGGCACGCACATAGTAGACCACCTTTTTATGATGCTACTGCTGTGTTTACAACAAGTTACTTGGTGACGAGGTATACTATAACCCACAGTCATAGACGCCTATGCAGTGGAAACGAGCTACGGAGTTGGACTGGAGTTCTCTAAATGGTGAATTTATGAACGGAACACGCCGCTGTTTTTTCGATAAGAACGGCGCTCGCTCTGCTGACGTCATTGCTACTTCTGGCGTGCGGCATGAACACGGCTGTAAGTACTACATCTACAGCTGATCCCGTAATTCCACAAACAACCACTGCTACGTCTACAATGGCTCTACCCGCGTTTGCACAGTTTGATATGCGAATGGATGGCAATTTGGGACCTCGTTGGAGAAAATGGCTAGACCGTTTTGAACGATTGACCACGGCCATGGCAGTCAGCGAGCCGACGCGCATGCGCGCGTTGCTTCTCCATTACGCGGGACCCGAATTCGACGAATTATTCGACACGCTGATTGTGTCTGACGTCACCGATGACGTCAATGCTTACCAAACAGCCGCCAACGCACTGACTCACTATTTCACGCCGAAAACTAACACCGCTTTTGAGATATATAGTTTTCGCCAAGCTACACAAAGTGAGACGGAAACGATTGACAATTACGCAACACGGTTAAGCAAATTGGCAAAATCCTGTGACTTTGCAAATGTCGACAGGGAGATCGCTAACCAAATTATTTGGTAGGTAGAAATGATAGTGGACACAGGAGCATCAGTCAACATTCTTGAATCGCACATGTATGACAGCCTGAGAGTGAAGCCAACATTGCAGCCCACGACAATTCGCGTATTCCCGTATGGCGCGACAACGCCACTGTCTGTGCTTGGCATGGCGAACTTCGAATTGCAACACAATGGTGAGCAACTATCAGTGCCTTTTCATGTGATCGAAGGCAACAGTGGAAACTTGCTTGGCTATGCAGCGGCCGAGAACCTCAAGATACTGACGATGGCGAGACAGATCACGACAGCTGATGACAAGGTCAAGGTCACAGAGGACTACAGCGACCTATTCGAAGGAATGGGAAAGGTCAAGGACAGGTTGATCACACAGCACATCGAGGAGACTGTCACGCCAAAACAGCAAAAGCATCGCCGCATACCGTTCCACATACGTAAGGACGTCGAACGTGAACTAGCACGACTTGAAGCAGACGACGTGATCGAGAAGACGGACGGCCCGACACCGTGAGTGAGTCCGATTGTCGTTGTGCCAAAGAAAACGGGAGCCGTGCGCATCTGCGTTGACATGCGCGAAGCCAACAAAGCAGTAAAACGAGAAAAACATCTAGTGCCCACCATCGATGACCTAATTGCAGATCTGAATGGTGCGACAATGATATCATCAACTGGAACTCGACCCTGAAAGTCGACAAATCACAACATTCAGCACACACGTCGCTCTCTACAGGTACAAACGGTTAATGTTTGACATTAACGCCGCATCGGAAATCTTTCAAAATACGATCGCAGAACTTCTACACGGCCTGAATGGGTGCAGAAATATTTCAGACGACATTATTGTACTCGGCAAGACGCCTGCAGAACACAATGCGAATTTGAGAGCAGTCTTGGACAGGTTAAGAGAAAACAACGTACGCCTGAACCGAGAAAAATGCAAATTCTCGCAGCCAACTGTCACTTTCTACGGACACGTTTTCGGTGCGCATGGACTGCGTGCTGACCCAAAGAAACTCGACTCAATTTCGAAGGCGAGGCGACCAACAAACCCATCAGAAGTACGCTCTCTACTTGGCATGGCGCAGTATGTCTCTCGATTCATTGCCGACTTCGCCAACATCGTTGCACCACTACGAGAATTAACCAAACAAGACGAACTGTGGAAATGGCAGCCTAAACATGAACAATCGTTCCAGGCGCTAACACACGCGCTGACGAACACGAGCACGATGACCTACTTCGACCAACAAGTCGTCGGAAGTATTCGTCGATACCAGCCCTCTCGGCTTAGGGGCTATCCTCACGCAAAATGGAAAGGTAGTCAGCTACGCAAGCCGAGCACTATCAGACGTCGAAAGACGCTACTCTCAAACAGAGCGTGAAATGCTAGCAGTTGTTTGGAGCGCAGAGCATTTCCACCTATACATGTACGGTGCAAGCTTCACGATCCACACAGATCACCAGCCACTACTCGGAATATTAAAGAGTCAGCGTCCTGCGTCCGCACGGATTGAGCGATGGAGATTACGTCTACTTCCCTACCAGTTTGAACTGAAGTATCGACCCGGCAAAGACGACCGGAATCCAGCCGACTATATAAGTCGACACCCATATGCGAAAGGAACAACCGACTCGACCGAGGAGTACGTGCGATACATCTGCAATGCAGCCATCCCGAAAGCCATGACCGCTGTTGAGGTCAAAGAGCACACGGCGACAGATGTAGTTCTGCAAGCCCTCACCTGGGCTATACAAACTGGTCGCTGGGACGACACAATCGTTCATGACTATGTCCATGTCAAAAATGAACTGACAACATGCAGTGGAATCGTAATAAGAGGTACTCGTATCGTACTGCCGTCTATTCTACAACAAAGAGCAGTTGAACTTGCACACGTGGGCCACCAGGGTGTTGTAAAGACCAAAATGTTACTACGCGAGAAAGTTTGGTTTCCGGCGATCGACAGCATGGCCGAGAGGCAGGTAAAAAGTTGCCTGGCTTGTCAAGCTACAATTAGCACACCCATGACACCTGAGCCGATGATCGCGACGCCGATTCCGTCAGCACCATGGAAGAATCTGTCAGCTGATTTCCTGGGACCATTGCCTACAGGCGAACTGATACTTGTAGTCATAGATGACTTCAGTAGATTTCCGGAGGTGGAGATAGTCACATCGACTGCAGCCTCCAGCGTGATTCCCAAGTTGGACAGCATGTTCGCTTGTCACGGCATCCCGGATGTACTCAAATCAGACAACGGCCCGCCATTCAACGGCAGTGAACTAACCAAGTTCGCACAATATCTCGGGTTCCAACACAAGAAAATAACCCCGATCTGGCCGTGCGCTAACGGCGAGGCAGAGCGTTTTATGGCTCCTCTAATGAAAGCCATCAGAGCAGCTCATGTGGAAAATCGGAGTTGGAAGCAGGAGTTGTACAACTTCCTACGACAATATCGCGCCACACCACATTGTACGACAGGTGTATCGCCCGCGGAAGCACTGTATGGAAGGAAACTAAACGTCACACTCCCACAACTCCCACAACAGACTCACGTTTCTGAGTTTCATGAGAAACTACAACGTCGAGACACCGCCAACAAAGCGAAATCAAAAGATTACTCTGACAAATGACGAAACGCAAAGCCATCTCAGCTACAAGTTGGGGAAATCGTTCTCGTCCGACAACCTCGGAGGAACAAGTTAACAACACCATTCGACCCGCGACCACTCGAAGTTGTACGACGAAAAGGAACTCTCGTAACAGCTAAAAGAGGGATGTACACGATCACGCGAAACATCTCGCATTTCAAACGATTGAATGCGACACATTCGCTACCACACGACACGTACCACAACGACACCGACGACAACACGCGCGACAACACGCACGACAACACGCTCGCAAGACCAACGCTGAAGCCGTGCCTATCATCGCAAGTCGTTCGACGCTCCAGCAGGCTTCGTAAACCGCCTGTGAGGTTCAAAGATTTCACTGAATAGACTAGAGTGATGTGCTAGCAACCTCTCCTCTCCACCGATCGTAATTAATGATCATGTTTTAGCATAGTATAAACATGTTTGAACTTTTGAACTTTAGTATTTGCCTGAGCCCTTCATTGACTTTTATTCCAAGTGGGGGAAGAATGCTGTGTTTACAACAACATTGTAATGAGCCACAAGTTACTTGGTGCATGCTAATGTGATGACGTACTATTGATGACGCGGCTACGCGCGTGCAAGGTATAGCGTGATGTAGCGCCGCAAATGTGAATTCAATAAACGCACTTCTATTCCTCTGCGTAAATACGAGATTGACTATATCTAAACTACTAGATACAACAGCTACCCCTTTTGAAAGTGTACAATGACCTTATAACAGCGGTAGCCTCTCGTGAGGGGAAATTATCATGGAAAAGTCTTAATAATAAGTCTTAATAACAACATTCTTCTTCACATAACGGGCGGGTTCAGTGTCAGAAAAAAACGGTGCCCTGTTTTCCAATAATTTTTTTATTACGTAACTCAAGAAGCACGGGCTGAAAATGAGCCGGGAGAAGACAGAAGTGATGTGGGTTGGACATCAGAGAGAAGACTTGAACATTTGTTTGGATGGTTAGGAGATCAACAAAGTGGATGGTTTTGTGTACCTTGGAGGAATGGTTAATGAGGATGGGCATTCAGAGGTAGAAATGCGATGTCGGATACAACAGGGAGCGGATGCTCGGGGAAAGGTAGAGGGATTCATGTTGGACAGAAACATTTTGATAAAGCTTAAAAGGAAAGTCCCGAGAGCTTGCGTTAAACCAGAATACCTGTATCTGTGTCTGGAGACAGTGGCGTTGACAGAACAACAGCAGCTGTAAGTTTGGTTATGGGTCGTCGAATAACAAGAACAAAAAGGCTTGACGAAAGAAGGATGAACAATCTGGGGAAAATGGGACGCAACAGGGCAGCTGAACAGGAAGATTGGCGAGAAGCAAGGTAATATGGGCAGGCCACATGGTAAGGATGGATGCAGACAAACTAGTAAAGAGAGTGGAAGAGAAAGGTGGAAAAACATCAAGGATGCAAGAAAAGGGGAAGCGAAAAGCTAAGATCGAAGGACTGTGTGTGGTGGGACACGAGAAGATCGGGGGAGGATGAAAGATGGAGAGGGGGCGGCCGATAGAAAAGTATGGAAAGAAACAACAGAAAGAGTGTCTCGACAATATTTTACCTGACCCTAACCCATGTACAGCAGGGAACGAAGAGGAAAAGCACCGTTAGTTTGGTTAAAAAAAGTTATGTTTAATAAATCCAAGAATATGATCAACATTTTCATAAACAGTGTATAAATTGCTTATGAGAAAAAACATTTCAATGCAACATTTGCTCAATTTTAGCATCCCTCTACAGACATGGTGTTCTGTGACTATGATGCACCATTTAGAAAACTGGTGCCTATGACAGTAACATGATTCTATCCAGAACCTTTTTCTCATGACACACCTATCTCACTGACTGTCTTATCTCACGTGTGACGAGGCTGCCATCATTGTTGACCATGACGCTCCACAACTGGATAGTGGACTGGAAGGTGGCGGCCACCATCCTGTCACAGTTCTCCTGGCCAGTGATGAGCACCTTGGCATTGAGGACCACCTTATCTATCAAATCCATAAGAAAAGTTACATAAATCTGTAGATGTTTCAATGAAACAGTTCGCACACCCACACTTTGATATTCTGCAAAGGACAACAATCTATCATATGTATCTCTGTTTGAGCAATATGCATTTTCCCAGTTGGTTGTATTCATATAAATGACGTACTCTTCTTGACTACAACATGCTCATAAAAATAAAATATCCTTTGACAAGAAGGATGTACAGTGAAATAATAAATAACAACATTAAACAAACCAAGCTGGTTACCAAAACAAAAGCCGTTACCACTCAGCGCTAATACTGATTTATTAGAACAAATGTAAAGGTTAGTTTCTCAATCTAATGTGACATTCTCCCTTCCCCCATAATTCATCGTTACAGTTTTTGCAATGTCTGTTCCATTCATAATCCAATGAATTTCCAAGAGGACCATGAGTGGCTTGTTTCCAAGGCGGTTATGTCTACTTATGACACCAACCTGTACCAATACACAAAGAAGGGATAAGTAAGAGCGATCCGATTGAAGTGACCCTTGATATTGTTCACTCTTGGTCCACGAAAATTTTTCCTGGCTGCTGCAGCACCTGTAAAAGACCTCAAGTAAAGGTATGTTTATGTTTACACAGCACTGTATCCAGTCCTTGGGATTGTTCAACGTGCTTAACAGTTCACCCCCTGGCTGACCAGTTAATTTCAACACCTTCTGAACTTCTCTGGGAAGCATTCAGCAATGCTGCAATTACTGTGTAAAGATTATTCGTTCACATTTCCACACTTGTCTGTACCTGGGTACTCATTTACAACTGAGTGAACTGTGGTAATGTGGTGGAACACAATTGTAAAAGCTCTGATACGGCAGCAATTGGATTTGAAAACGGGTTCCCTCAGCCGAGTCTGGCGTTCTATAGCAACCATGCTTACTTATAAACATTACATTATTAGGACGGCATGCCACATCAACTTTCCCCACATACCATTCTCGTTTAAACAACTTTGTTATTGTCGCAAAGACAAGTGTTTGGCCAAGAAATTCAACGAAAAATATGACGGAATATCAGGCAGCGGCAGCCATGTTTATTAGCTTAACGGACCTGGTTGCTAGGCAAACAGTCGTAAACGTAATGGGTTGGACAAGTGCGTTTCTAATGTAGGTACATGCATTTTTTTTACAATTCGGAATTGAATTTGGATTAAGTTTTAACTAAATTTAACACTTTGGTATTGGCGCGCTGCTGAGCTCGGTTTTCAGAGGATTTTGGCGGTATAGAAGTCTTCTTTATTGTATTGTATTATCCAGTCATGACAACCACACAACAAACAGCACAGGCTCAACTTTCATTCAGATTCTTTGCTTTGACTTCTAGATACTTGCAAGCATAATTGCTACAAGCCCTCCACGCTGCTGCCTTGCGGAACGTTATGCATATTATTGTACTTAATTCCCATCATGGCCCTAGATAGCTGAAGTCAGTTGATTCCCGAAGGTCTGAGCCATCCTTAGTCTCACTTTTCCCACTGATATCTCAATTTGTTTTAGCCGTTCTTGCGCCTGTTGAATTCCTTCAGACAGAAGCGAGATGTCATCAACAAAGTCGAAGTCTGTGACAACCGCCGGTCCAATCTGTCTATACTTAATTCTGCTCCTTTCTATTTTAAAGCCTAACTCTTCTTCTTTTCCACAAATGGCCGCCCTTAAAGCAAAGCCGATGACTATAACAAAGAGATATGGCGCAAGGGTGTCTTCTTGTAGCAATACAGCCAGAATCTCAAAAAGGTCGGTTTTCCTACCAAGCGTTTTCTTAATTTGTTCTAGCTATATTGGTTTGGGGTGGAGTCTAAGGCCTTCTTGAAATGTATGAACGTTATTGTGGCAGGTTGTTTGCCCTCATTCTCTCTATTATATTTGGGTAGATTACATGTTCCACTGTAGTTCTTCCACCTCGAAAGCCATTGTGGTTGCACCTTAGGTAGATGTCAAATTCGGGGATTGTTCTAATTAAGATCATTCAGTTGTAGCTTAATTTTTGTCCACGATGTGTGTTAATTGCACGATATACCTTTTGCAATATAACTGCAGTAATATTACGACACAACGACATATCCGAGATGCAAAACAAATGTTTAATCACACATAGTCACATTCACTGATATGCTTAACAACAGGCCATGTTAGCAGAAGTAAATGGTTAAAGACAGCCTAAGGAATGAAACTTCACGCTGGATGAAAGAGGTCACCGGTATCACAGTTGACGGGGTGTAGACGGGTACGGACCATAGTCACTTTTCCCATAGACCATTATAACGTTCTTGTGCCTCATTGAAAATGTATCCTACAATTTTTTGTCACAGCACGTGAGAGACCCACTAAGACACCCAGTGTGTGACATTCGTGAAAATTGCATACCTTAATTGCTTCAACGCATGACACCCCTGCATTTCTGCCATGAAATTCCCCGGTTTCCAAACTATGAGTACATCCTGCCTAATGGCCACTGTGTCCTTACGCAATAGGTATTTCAACCGACAAATTGCATCATTTCAAATCTCAGATGCTACTGTGCACAAAAACATCACTTACACTCACACAATTTCTGATCTCACTAATACCCCCAAAGTGCACAATTATTTTTTTCCTATGGACTCTTTATATGTAATGGTGGATGCATTCTGACTGTGGTCCGTGCCCAGACATATTCCTGTGAAGGACAAACTTCCGACGAAACCTAGCGAATTAGTTTGGTGTAGGTACATTTCATAATCGGATAGATGGCGAAACTCGTGCAGAACATGTCAAGTAAAAAACAAGGATTTCAAACCAGGCAAAAAGCCACGTCTGGTGATAACAGGATTGGAGTTGTTGACCATAACAATCGTTATAGATCATAATAAATAATACACGGTTCTTTTAGTGCACACATACACTGTTGAGCATGATACAAGACAACCCAGTATTACATTAGTTAATGGTGCAGTGCAAGAGTGGCATCCATCGACAATGTACAGGACTGATTCGGATAATAAATAAACCATAATAGGGAATATATTTAAATGGTAAACAATTGTATATTACTGATACTTTAACAGCCTTAGTTATTTTGAAGCCTAGTTGATGCACGAAAATCAGATACTTTTATTGATATCTCTGTAACTTACTTTTTAAATAAAGAAATGGAAAAGACGTGACTCAGTGAGAAATTGTGCAGTTGGTTATAAAAATTATAAGCATGCTTAAAAAATATGAAGGCACAAACTCCAGTTGTTTCTGTTCACATAAATATATTGACTATTAAAATATATTGTTAAAATGTATATTAAAAAAAAAATTTTAATGCAAAACTTAAATGATAACAAATAATTCCTAATATACTGGCAACCAATGGATTATATAAAATTCCGCAAAATCATAAAAAAATACGTAATCCAGTTTTCTAATCGCTAACTTAGTGAAATTTTCAGCGTTGGCCAGAAATACAATTTTCACAAAATTAACACCACCTGTTAATAGTTTCCAGTAATCATTCCCAGATAGTGACTGCATAGGTGTGAATATGAGTGTCTATAATTAGTAAAGCAACAGGTGAATGGGTGCTACTAGAGCATGTGCCCATAGCACTCTCTTTCCATCGTCCATATCAGGGCGTTTTTTATTGAATTTTCACTGGGGGGGCAATGTCCTAAAAGGGCACTCCTAATGGTTAAAAGGGGCAGTTTACGCATTATTAATGATTATTTACATAACCCTTAGGAATGTTTGAAAGCTTTATATATATATATATATATATATATATATATATATATATGTCAGTGTCTTTTTATCCATATGGTTGCACACTGACGGCTGCATCTCGGTATAAAGTTAATGTTACACTAATATCCCAGAATTTGTTTATTACAAACTTGCAAGTCAGTACGTTTAACAGTAGTCTCAATTTTACTAGACTAGCCCCGTTTCGCGGGTGAATTTCCTAACGAATTCACGCTGCCCGTAGATATCCCAATCTGGAGCCCCGCATCTTCTGGTCTTCTCCAGGAATTTGACGACAGCAGGTCGAGGGTCAAAGTAGGCGGTGCCCACACCATTCAGTGCCACCATGAGGCGGACGTTTCTCGTGTCCTCACCCATGCTGGTGCGTTGATTGTCGACAACGAGGTTGTGGTGGTTCACGATCCTTTCGGTCTGCATAGAGCGTGGACTCATGCAACCCAGAGATGCCAACATCTTCTGAACTGAACCTGTGGTGACTGGCAGAAGTTGCCGCAATCTGACAGTCATCTTACAACCGAGATCACAGCCATCAGGCAGGAACGGCACATTCAACACGTTCTCCCATTGCTCGGCTGCCCCGTCCGCAAAGTCAGATGCCTCGTCTGGAAAAAGACGTCTGACGACACGCACGCCATGCTCAACGAATGATCCCAGGTTGCGTGATATCACCAATCCCTTCATGTCTTTGATGACGTCCTCCTGCTCAGGGTGCATGCGTTCAGAGAGGTATTCGTGGGATGCTTGCACGACCTCCAGCCTGATTGCTCGTGCATTACGGCGGTTCGTACAAACGAACTGGGGATTCGACTTTCACCGTGTTAGTTCCTCACTGATGCTATCAGTTGGGCAACTCTCTTTCTCCTCTCTTCTTCCCGGGAATGGTCCATCCCTCATCAATCTCAACTTCTTAACGGCAGAGCTAGTCACAGTTAGAAGATCGCTGATGAACAAATCACTCCTTTGCAACTTCTTCTGGAGTGTTTCAAATATATCCAAGATGTCGCCCATTAGTGAGGTTATCCACTTCTGTTGGTGGTTCCAAATTCTCAGAAACCCTGGTGCCTGCATCTGTTCCCACACCTTAATCTGGACTGGACTGGTATGTTATTCAGCACAGCATCCACCAGCTGCAGCTCGTGCTGGGCAAACTTGACATCGTGGTGCCGAGGGAACTGTTTGACATTCCCGGCTTGCGCTGACAACATCTTCATCCTTCTCGGCGTCCGGAAGAAACGTACGAGCCCCAGTAGATAAGACTTCCAGATGCCCAGCTCAGGTAGGGTGCTGACGACCGCCTCAATGGCTAAGTCCGACCGGTGAGCAGCACGACCGGTGAGCATGCCCGACCTCTCTGCACTTGGTCAGCAAGCAAACACCATAACCCACCATGTCTGCCAGTCTTTGCCGATTCACCATCAATGGTGACACCGACGATCTTCGTGTCTTTACCTCCGGTCAGATCCAAAGCTTTGTTCACCGCTTCCAGTAGTCCAGGGGCGCCGTTCTTCTCTGGCGAATACATGACAACGAACACACTCGTTACGCTACCATCACTATTAGCCATCCGTCCACTTACAAACTTGTGGTCCAACATTTGCCTGTCACAGCTGCCATCAATCTGCACGCTGAAGACTGTGCATCGGTTGAACATTTGAGACAGACGCACTTTCTCTAGTTCGTATATGACATCCAGCATCTGCTTGTGGTAGTTCGGATCCCTGTAGTATACGTCGTTAGACGCGGGCGTGAATGGAACAAATTCCACATCTGCACCATTTTGTCGCATGGTGGCCAACAGATGGTCCGACGCCAAACAAGCCAGAGACCGCATCGGCCACGATCGGGCGGAGACCGTTTCGATTAGACGGTCGTTTTACACGTCGACGGCCATTCGCAGAAGCATCGCAAAAACAGTCTTATTGTAAGCAGTGAGTGCGCGTAGCCATGGGTGCGACGTTGTGCACTGACACTCTTCCCAGGCTTCGTCCATCTTCTTCTTGTTTGTTGCTGCTATGTGCGGTTCACAGGTCATATGGTCAATGACCCTTTCCAGCCTATCACTACAGTCCGCCCTGACGCCGCTTGCGATTGCTATAGTGCCATTTTAGAACTTTTCTTTGCCATTACCTACAAGAGGGATCATTTTTTAAATGTGATTATTTTGTGATATTTGTTAAACGTTTCCAATTGCTTTCGTTGGACACTACACACACTTTGCCAGGTTTATTTATTATTTGAAAAAAAAACCGCCACTGAAAGGTTGTTGATACATCGTTAATCCCCGCCCATTCGCTCTCGACCAATGGTAATAGCGAATGGGCGTGGTTTAGTCTCACCTGTGCTATACCGGGTACGTTTCGCAATTTCGCGGCCAGGACACCGGTTTATGTTAACAGCTATTTCAACATCACTGTAAAGAACTGGATTGCACGCGGCTCAATCGTGTAAAATGTGATGGCGGGTCTTGTTGAATCATACACAATTTAAACAAACAGTAACATGCAGGTACACATATTTACATATACATAATCACTAGCTATTCTAGCACCGGAACACTGACATCATAAGTAAACACTTCTATAGGCAAACATTTTCGCCCCGCTCTTCGTCTCTGGGGCGAAATGCCTGAGGGGCATTTGCTAAAGCGCCATTTTGGCAGTTCCGTAGCCATTTGACTACGGAACTAATAACTTAAGTTTTAAAACCGATACGCACTAACCGTTTCACACGTGTATTCCGTGACATACAACCGACGATTGGGCGTCAAGAAACTGAAGAAATGTGCTCCAAATAATTACTTGTGAGTACTTTTATCGGTGACATAGAAAACATTTCACAATTAGCCGCCATACTGTGCACGTGATGTTGCCTTTGGGTCACATGATCAAACGCGATTTCGTGAAGATGAGGCCAGAATGGGCCAGCAGCAAAGACATAAATAAAACTCCCGTTAGTAAGTTATTAGTTAATATGGGCATTATTAATGATGTAACTATATGGCCAGTAGACGGCAATTCTTAGCGTGACCTTATATAGATCTATGGAAATCCCGCGTGCTATTCTCGTTCACAACAACATCCGGTTATATACAAACCTTGACAAGCACATGCGTTCTGACAAAAAGGTAATAATTTCACACTTTTACATGGTTATTGTCAGGTAACTTTAGTGATATACATATAAGAATGCATACATACACGAAAGACGTGTTTATTGCTCTGTTTATGGCGTTTTTGTAAGGTTTCACGTTTCATGAAAATACTTACATTTCGGCCGAGCGAGATCTTCGCCGTACTAGTAGGAACAGCCAGATAGAAAAACATTGTACGGCGATTGACTTTGCCTAACACTGCTATGGCTATGGTATGGCTATGCCAAAGCACGTTTTCAGTTCTTCGCATGAATACTGGTCGATGTAGTTTTCGACCTACTTAACTTAATAGAATATACCGTTTAAAAAAAATATCCGAAGAAACATTTTTGTGTAAGAGACCGATATACCAAATCAGCAAAATCTACTTCATTTATTCAATGCAAACAAAGTATTAAAACAGTTGTTTTGAGTGAAAAATTTACGAATATTGAACGTCTGAACCATGTCGCGCTAGTCGAGGAAACCGACGAAAACTGGCGTGGATCGAAAACTGTATCGGTAACTAAACTGTACGAAGAAGCCATTCGGCAAAACGTCACTGTTATTGCTATGATGCTGTTACATTCCTCACTTCATGTCGCATGCATTAACATAAACACACCATAACTCGGGTAATACTGCCTATGTCCATGATATTGCCATTATTCTTCGACTTTCGAGTCCAGAGTAAACCTCACCATTCGAGACGCATTGAACATGAAAATGGTAACATGAAAATAGAAACCTGGCATCTAATTATGGAACAGGAAATATAAAGTCTTTTTTGAAAATGTAAGATTCCCTCTGAGCCATATCAATAAATTGATCTTTTGTAGACATTTTACACTTCTTTAACTTTGGTACTTTCTTGATTTTGCCACCAATAAAAATTAACTAAATCACACTACCAAAAAGAATACAAATTATGACCTACATTAATACAAGGGGCAGGTTAAGGAGAATGGGGGCACGCATTGGGGGGGCAAGTTGGTTTGACTGGGGGGGGCAAATGAAAGGGCTGGGGGGCATTGCCCCCCCACTTTGATTGTTAAAAAACGCCCTGGTCCATATTCATATGTAGTTCATCAGTCCGTACTTGGTTGAGTGTTTCTTGTTTCTGTTGGTGGCTGAAGTTTCTCACTCAACCTTCGACAAAGTCTAAAACATAATTATTGCAAAAATACTATTACTAACATATAAATACATGCCAGAAAACACCTCACGTTGTGAAACATAAATTGTGGTAAGCTGGAACAGAGGTCATCAGTCACATGTGGTTAATTACGAATAACAAGTGATACCAAACTGATACTCAGGATTTTTCTGAAAACAAAAACAATAATAAGAGAATATGGCATGTAATTATAATTAGATGATTGTTAATACGGAATCACTGAATATTTAAACTTTAGATCACAGTAGAGTGAGGACAAAAGGAGCACAATTTTAAATTCATTATAATATTGATAGCATAAAGCATGTTTAAAAAGTCCACCCTTATTGAAAGGACAGGCTGGTCTGGAAATAGGTTATGTCAACTTTTTGTCATATCTTAAAAATTACTTACCTCATTTTGACTAAATTTACAGTTTTTTTATGATTATGTGGAGAGAACGTCACTTATGACATCAGTAATCTGCATGACATTAACCATGGTAACCAGATATTCTTAGAAAATGCTAATGGGGTGGCTTTGTCCCATGAAAAACAGAATTCATATCCAATTTGTTTATTTATTCTAACAAACAATACATCATATTGTGCAATGAAGCAGTTTGGCTGAACAAATAATATTATTGATAAAAAATACGATTTTTGCCACATGTTACATTGACAAAAATATTTGTTCAATGTTAAAAATCACATTTTTATCAAACTTATTAAATTGGAATGTTTGGGTTTCAAACAAATCAGACTCCACCATTCTACAATGTCTCTTAGTGAGAGTTGTACAGATAACGTGAGATGTAGACGATCACGTAGACATGGGTTGTTTATACCTACCAGTTCTTGGGGATCAACATCGCCGTGGGAAACTGCACCAGAAATCTCACTGATGTTGCTCTGTGAGAAGCCACGCACAACTTTCTCATCCTGAGATGTGAGAAATATCACTGATCAGCTTAGAGTAACAAAAATTTAACAAGATTTAACAAGATTGCCATCATAAAACAACAAGTTCCAGATGGCAAGTGGACAAGGAAGCCATTGGCTTATCGAAAGTCCAACAATTTTATCATCTATGTGTAGCCCGCCCTTATCAAATATCTGTCAATTCTATTTTTAAACATATTCACACTACTAGCATTAACACAATCATTTGGCAGTTTGTTACATTCATTTATCACCATCTGTGAGAAAGGGTACTTTCTCATGTCCAACCTAAAATGGGAGAGGCAACAGCTGAATGTGAATGGTATTGTTGGAAGATGGTCTGAAATTCAGTGATTGGAGTAGGGCCTGCATTTGTTCCAATATTTTTTAATGCATCTAAGACTGTTTATCTGATTCTTATGTGAGGTGTATTTGTGAATCTCGATTGCAAATTCAAACCGCCTAAGCATAGCCAGCATCAGCGATTGATGTCGGCGGCAGCGTCAAGCAAACAACAAGTTGACATTCATTCATTGACATTGTTCACCTGTTTCTTGAGGATTGTCAAAGCAATTCTAAGTAGGTTTAAGCATGCCCATTTGGCATTCCCCGTGGCACAAAATTAGGGTTCACAACCAATAGCCTTATATCCGAATCCGCGATAGAACATTGTTTTCCCCACTACACACCGCGCTGTTTGTATGTCGCCATTTTGGAAATGAAATATTTCGAGAAAAATATCACGAAAAAATTATCCTTGACCTATATGTTATGTTGACTATGCTTCAATCTGTATAATTATTGGTCAAAACAAATAAATGTGTCTGTCTGCCTGAATACATTATTTTACATTTATTGCATTACTGAATTTTTAATAAGTCTACCCAAGATAAAAAAAAATACATTGTCCAACTACACCATTGGTGACTTATTGATTTTGTATGATTCCTGATACAGGTAACTATAGACAACCGTAGCAGTGTCAACTGACCTGGACTGTTGTTTGTCATTAATTTGACGAAATACAACACAGTGATGAAAGTGTACAATAGTGACTTCTTTGATTTACAGATTGTGGTCTAATGTAATGTAAGGGGCCGTTCATATTTGTCAACATTTCCCTATTCCTACAAGGTGTATTAAGGGGGAGGGGGTTCCTAGAATTAGTATACTTCTCAGATTTTTTTATAAACATAATATACATATGAACTGCTGCATGTTGGATTTCACTGAAGCTAACTTCTGTTTAAAATTTTCAATTCTCAAAAACGTCAGCGTTTCTACATCACATTGGCTCAACAAACTTGACTACTTACAATGTTCTGTGCAGTGGTTGCTGGGGCAGTCTTGCTCACAAGGGGTGGCATGTCTCCCAAAAACACGTTACTACGTCCAATCTTTGTGTGCTTCTTGTGGACGCAGTATACAATGAAGACGGTGCCAAGAGTGACGGCAATGGTGCCCAGCAGAGACCCTAGGATGATGGCAAGCAGCAGCGAACCAGCTGTGAGAAGCAACACATAATATTAGGGAATAACACACTGTTTGTTGATGTCACGACAATGCTACCAGCGAGATAACATTATTTGGCTGGTAACCCTCGAGTGACATCAACAAGTAGTTTGTTATTCCCATTATAAAAGAACTGATTAAAAGTTTAACATACGTTTTCACTTCCTATGTTTGCAAACATGCAGCTGGGGCCGATTTCATGAAGCATTCATACCATACAAAGGTTGAATTCTCAGAACAAGGTAGTTTTATTGCCGTGCATTATCCCCCACGATAACACATGGCTGCCTCGTTCTAAAAATCCTTGTTAAGCCTATGTTTCTTAATAATGTAAGACATTACATAAAATTGGTTCCATGGGGTGTGGAGTAGCAGCTGTTTTGTGCAAAGTCATGCATTGATTTCTCAAAATAGTGTTTATTTTCTGACCACAGTACGTATGGATGCTTGCTTTAAGTGATCACAGTACGCAGGGGTGTGTGCTTTAAGTGATCACAGTTCATAAGGGTGCTTGCTTTAAGTGTTCCCAGTAGTTTTGCATTAAGATGGTTGAAGTGCCACCTGAAGTTACCGAAGTAGCACACAGGTCGATGTAAATCAAAGTTTCATGTGGGAGTTGGGGGGGTTGGGGGGTCAGGTTAAATGACATAGGTCTTGTGTTGTACAGTCTCGATGTCTTAAGACCATTTATAATCTTACATTATAATCAATGAACCTATAGATGCACAAACCTAAATAAAAATTTACATCTAATGAGCATTACATATCTTCATTAAAATTATTACTGTAATACGAACAACTAGTACGAACAAAAACTAGTAATATGAACAACAAATAGTAATACGAATACAGCAGGTAGCTACCTTTTTTCTCTTCTAACACGTCTGCAAGAATGAAGACAAAACTCAAATATAACGGTTTATGGTAACAATAATCATTATTAATTCATATTTTACAAAGAGATGTGAAATAAAACCAGCCGTATATTGGACTACCTAAAATAAATAACTACAACAGTTTCCAACAGACGCACATTGCGCCACTGTGAAGGCTTGGAGGCATGTTTATTAGTTTCTGAAAAGGGGTGCAAGCTAATAAATATATTGCTACATTTTAGGCAAGTGTGCTAATTAGCATTATACGCTATTGTTTTTAAACGGAAATGTGTGAATGCTTTATTGATCTTTACACATGGTTCTCATGCCAATGTTATTATAACTGTGTGCTTCACTCCTGAAAATCTTATGTTTTCTCACATGGTTTCACTTCTGAAAAGGGGTTGCACTATTAGCATTATTAGCTTATATTGGAAATTATACGGTATCTGGTAATAAAATAAGTATATCAATCGTAATGAGTATAATTTATTATTAGGTAATGGTTCCCGGTAAAAACTACTGTATCGCTGTGCTGTAAATGTAGATAACAGGGTCTCTCTCTCCTTTCTCTCTCTCTCAACCAATTTCTTCAAATTTTTTTAATATTGTTAAAAAGAAATAATGATATAACAGTCTTTTCCCGTCACCACCCACAAGCTAGCTGCAGTGAATAATGAACTATCAAAGTTAATTCAGTGTAATAGAGGAGAGAGCACGTAAGTCTACACTTCTGTTCTCGCCATTTTCAACACAAGATTTTAGTACAATATGATTGTACTTACCCTGGTCACACAATGCATTATATCTTTTTATATGCATGATTTAAATGAGTATTGTATTGCATTGTGTGTATATATATTTTGCATTAACATGAATCAAACTATGAACACTACATTATATGTAATCATTACATTACATAATGTTGGAAACAAACTATTGTTATTATGTTATCATTATTATGTTATCATTATTATATTTTCATTATTATATTATCTTACTATTATTACTCTAGTGAGCACTAACCAGAGAACGTGATATGTTGTAGCACATCGGTGTTGGTGACACTGTCCAGATGTAGAATGAAGTCAACCACGATGCTGCCCTTGCTGCCATAACAGAGTACACCGTATTATACAAGGAAATCGGAAATGCCTATTAGACCCAAAATTATACAACAATATTATCACAGCACTTAAGAACAGTATCGTTCATAACAAATTCTAAGTATAAATTCACATATCCTAATAATATATAAAGTGCACTAATTAATTTATTTTAATTAATAAAAAACTTATTACTTTGCATCTGCTAGCTGCGGTTTTATAAAGAAACATATTTCAATGGGTCAAGGAGACCGTTACAACAACCAAATTTTATTGATATAGTATCAGCCACTTTACTGAAGTACAACACTAAATGAAAATTAACACCTTTACACACTTTCCATAAAAAACACATCAATCAAAATGATACAACAATGAGATTAAGAGAATATCAAACAGAAGTTTTTAAGACATTAACTTCTCACAGAGGATGATAAATGAATGGAACACATTACCTACTGATTGTGTAAATGCTAGCCGCTGTGTGAATATGCTTTTAAAAAAATGTACATATATCTCGTACAGACAGGTTACACATAGGTGTACAACTGTTGGATTGTCAAGTCAGCCAATGCATTTAAATATTATGCAGAAATCATTGTTGCTACATGTCCAGTGACACTCACGTGAAGAAGATGTCAGTCATGTCCACCACACTGCCACCTACTGTTGAGTTCCGGAACACAGCCAGCACCTGAACATAATCAATCAACCCATGTGGATTACAAAGTGCGGATTACAATGTTAATTTATTTTTAAATAACACTTGTACCATTCGGAAACTAGTCTAGTTTTAAAATCAATCGAAGGCTAAGTTGAAGGAGAGAACAAGCCAGCGTGAAGGCGAACTGCAAGACAGCCTAGACAACTTCGATCATCTAATTCTAATTTACTTTTACAAATGTCGGAATTAGACCTTTGCCGCAATGATTCTGGAACCCACTCCCTGTTAGCATTAATTATGTAGGAAATATAATAACATTTGCCATACACTAAAAATATACCTGTCTAAACTCGCTTATCCTCCATAGCTCCTCAACGTATCACTCCAACTGCTTATAACTGGAACTGCTAATTAATTAGAAACTGCCTTACCCCTTTTGCTTTGGTGCTCTGCTGAGCTTGGGTTTCCAGAGGATTTTAACGCAATAGAAGTGTTATATATTATATCAATACGAGGTAGTGGACAACTGGAGACCTGCATATTGCATGATGGCGAGAACGTAGCAGGAGGATATATAAGGCCCCCATGGGCTGTGGCTGATGTGAAGACAACTACTGTTTCAAAACGCATACATATTCCACCCGATTTACATTTGTAATGGCTGACACTAGGGCTGTTAACAAAACACATGTTCAACATCCCGTATGCAAACAACAGGAAGGTTTTGGTTTAGCAATAACACTCGGGCTATGGGGGACAGGATATATTAATAGGTTCTCCTACTAGAAAGATCTACAAACAATCACACAAAGAAGTTACCTCTGCCTTGACATCACTTGAGAGACTCTTGTACTTGGTGCTACTGACATCAGCCAGTTCTGCCTCATATGTCTCACTGGTGATTCTCATGTGGCCTTGGTACTTGTATACATCATGTTCTGTCCCATGAATACAGAGTCAATGAGAACAATATTATATAGGGAGCAGGAGTGTTCCACAATGGGTTTACATATACATTGTGCCACAACTTGATATAAAATCGAGACTTTGACTAAACTCGATCAGCATGTCAGTGAGATGATGGCAACAGCAGGTAAGAAGTTTCAGAATTTTTGATGGTCCCGTTTTCTTATAATCGTGCAAAACGTTAACATGGTCGCCAATGGGAAACGTAACAGGAGGCTGAACCCACTAGCTCTGCCGACACCTATCAAACAGTTCTAATCGTGTTCACCAGGGGTCGCATGCGCATGTAAACAGCGTCACGAGGATGGGCTAAAATGGCGGAATGCGTCAATCCCAAACCAAAACAAAAAACAAAAAAGGTAATAACATGCGTTTGTTGAAGAGTATGCGCCACGAAAGAGGTGTATGTTTATGCAACATGTAAACGAAGTTGAAAAATACAAAATTGTATTTATGGGTGCCGTCAACCCAGCGTTAGTTATATTGACGACATAAATGGGAAAGTGTTAGTGTTAGTGCACTGACACTGTCACTGACTGACACTGTCAGTGACGGGGCACTGACACTGCCAGGGGAATCCCTAGTTTACGTCGTATTTAGCATTAGGTGAAGACATATGACATGTAGCGCATAACTCCTATGTTAGCCCACGAAAGGACTGTTTAGAGTAGACGGACTGAGACATTTTAGCGTCAGGATTCAGGAAATTAAAGACAAAAGTTATAAATACTTTTGAAATCGAAACAGAAAATATTAATGGACTAATGCCCGTTTTTACCTGTTAGCCATAAAAGAACTCTTACGAATGGACTGTATGTAAAATCTTGACATAGCGTGTCAGTTACCATAATCATTTTTATTGATTGTGTCACAACTGACAAAAAAGTAAATTTATCACTAGCGTTCCTCCGGAGAAATCTCCAAAGTTGGCCAACTACTGCCAACACATAGAACCAGCTAAGGCTTATCTCACCCTTGTCAGACCCCAACTAGAATATGCTTCTGCCCACCTAAACATACAAATCAAAACATAAGCCAAATGTATAAGTCTTGAAGAGAGGAAAAACTATTCTTGGTTGCTGTGTTGCTGAACTTGCATTGTAATTGAATCACTAGCTGAGTAATGTTGCCCTCTGTGCAGTTTTAGCTACTACCTATATATGTTTCTGGAATCTAATGAACATTTAATTTTAATTATTATTTTTTTCAGGCAAAAGCTAAGAAACCCAGTATTGTGAAATCAAGCCATGCGATAGAGGAGTATGTCGATGCTGGTAACACAAAATTAAAGACATCCAGTCCTTTGTTGGATGCAACCAGCATCAACGACAGGCTGGATGAAGATGTCAGTGAGAGTACTAGTAAAACAAAACATGAACAAAATGATATTAAAATTAGCAGAATTCAGACTCATGACGAAAGAGTCAAAGATGAAGTAGTGGACAAATCCAAATGTGAGACAGACACAGCTACATGTGCCAGTGATGACAGCCATGTCATGGAACATGCACCTGTCACTGACAACAAAACCAGTGAAAGCCTTGGTCACAACCAGGAACATTCCTGTGAGGCGAGAATTCAAACTCATGATGAAAGAGTCAAAGATGAAGTAGTGGACAAATCCAAATGTGAGACAGACACAGCTACATGTGCCAGTGATGACAGCCATGTCATGGAACATGCACCTGTCACTGACAACAAAACCAGTGAAAGCCTTGGTCACAACCAGGAACATTCCTCTGAGGCGAGAATTCAAACTCATGATGAAAGAGTCAAAGATGAAGTAGTGGACAAATCCAAATGTGAGACAGACACAGCTACATGTGCCAGTGATGACAGCCATGTCATGGAACATGTACCTGTCACTGACAACAAAACCAGTGAAAGCCTTGGTCACAACCAGGAACATTCCTGTGAGGCGAGAGAACATGGAGATGACATAGCGGGTGAGGTCACTGTCATAGACAGTGAGATTAAGGATCAGTGCTGTACCTCTGTGGAAGATGAACATGTACATGAATATGAACAGTTACTCGCAAAGTACCCAACAGAGGCTCTAGAAGAACTGAGAAGTATTGCCAGCAAAGAACATGTTCCAGAGACTAGACACATTGTCATAGAGGAGGAGGCAAACGAAACATCAAAACAGCACCCAGTGAACCAGTTGATGACAGATGACACTAGAACTGCGGGTAAGCACAGACTCAGGTCTCAACATGCAGCAGTTGTCGAGACAACTGAGCAAGGACAGAATGTCAGAAGTCACCAAGGAATAGAGGCAGTTACATGTGTGTCACCAATGTCCCCAGCGTTGTCATCGACTGTCATCACACCTTTGACTGAGGAACAGCTTGCGACCATCTACTACAATCCAGAACTGCGACACAATGAAGAGTTCATAGAGGCATTCCTTGAGGTATGTACTCACTGTTATACACTGTATATGACTGCGCCACTTGATGTACTGGTATGACACACCAATGGGGTCCACGGGCGCTGTGGTTGGTATGATACACCATTGGGGTCCACGGGCGCTGTGGTTGGTATGATACACCATTGGGGTCCACGGGCGCTGTGGTTGGTATGATACACCATTGGGGTCCACAGGCGCTGTGGTTGGTATGATACACCATTGGGGTCCAGGGGCGCAGTGGTTGGTATGACACACCAAGGGGGTCCACGGGTGCTGTGGTTGGTATGATACGCCATTGGGGTCCAGGGGCGCAGTGGTTGGTATGATACGCCATTGGGGTCCACGGGTGCTGTGGTTGGTATGGTACACCAGTTGGGTCCACGGGCGCTGTGGTTGGTATGATACGCCATTGGGGTCCAGGGGCGCGGTGGTTGGTATGATACGCCATTGGGGTCCAGGGGCGCGGTGGTTGGTATGATACGCCATTGGGGTCCACGGGTGCTGTGGTTGGTATGGTACACCAGTGGGGTCCACGGGCACTGTGGTTGGTATGATACGCCATTGGGGTCCATGGGCGCGGTGGTTGGTATGATACGCCAGTGAGGTCCACGGGTGCTGTGGTTGGTATGGTACACCAGTGGGGTCCAGGGGCGCTGTGGTTGGTATGATACACCAGTGTGGTCCACGGGCGCTGTGGTTGGTTTGATACACCAGTGGGGTCCATGGGTGCTGTGGTTGGTATGATACACCAGTGGGGTCCAGGGGCACGGTGGTTGGTATGATACACCAGTGGGGTCCAGGGACGCGGTGGTTGGTATGATACACCAGTGGGGTCCAGGGGCGCGGTGGTTGGTATGATACACCAGTGGGGTCCAGGGGCGCAGTGGTTGATATGATACACCAGTGGGGTCCAGGGGCGCGGTGGTTGGTATGATTCACCAGTGGGGTCCAGGGGCGTGGTGGTTGGTAGATTCACCAGTGGGGTCCAGGGGCGCGGTGGTTCGTATGATTCACCAGTGGGGTCCATGAATGTCTCACTGTCAATTGTAGTAGCTAATGTGCTGTAAGAGAAAAGCGATAAATATGTGGGAGAAAAGATGATAGTGTGCATGTATAAATGCAATTTAAGGAGAGGAAAAGTTTATACCAGGAAAGACGCTAAAAACTGTTGGTCCCTTCTGTCCAGTTTCTATGCTAGGGAAAGATTCCATACAGGGGGTTTATGTAACCTGTCATGGAAAAGGTCTTGCATTAGCTCAATAATGGGCTGTTTAGAATAAAAAATTTTGAACTTGTGAACATCTTGTGACTTGTGCATGACAGTGTGTCTGATGATACAGTATGATAAACTGAAATAGTAACATGATTCTGCATGCATTTCCACTGTTAGAAATGAATACATTGTCAAATATTTATTATTAAGAGCTTCTTCTGTTATATTACAACCTGTAATTATATAGAAATCTCTATCTGTAAAATAGTAAGTTTGGCTTTTTACAAAATAGCTTCCATTTTACTAGTACAAAGCAGGGCTGGGGTCAATTCCTTTTAATCAATTCCAAATCCAATTCCTTTCAATTCCTTTTAATCAGTTCCAATTCCAATTCCTTTTTTTTCAATTCCTTTTTCCCAATTCCTGCTGAAATCTTTCAATTCCAATTCAGTTCCAATATCAATTCATTTCTTTTTCTGAAATAATTCAATTGGTAGTTTTTCCAACGGTTTTTCCAACACATCTTAAAAATAGTTACATGAACATTATGAATACATTTAGTCTATGAATACACAGACACAGTTTTTTCACATTGATGAGTGATTTCACATTTTATTACGAACAATCTTTCTTCTCTTAATGGAACAAAGCAGACCATCTTGTTCCTTTAACTCT
Organism: Lamellibrachia satsuma; assembly: GCA_033239005.1. Lineage (NCBI taxonomy): Eukaryota > Metazoa > Annelida > Polychaeta > Sabellida > Siboglinidae > Lamellibrachia > Lamellibrachia satsuma. The sequence goes on from BSQZ01000007.1 coordinate 4,674,433, forward strand.
GTACCAGATTTCACTGCATTCAGCTATCTGGAGCATTCTGTGGGAGAATCTGCGCCATACCAACATCTTGAGTAATGATATACATAATGTACAGACCTGTTTAAATGTTGATGTGTAACTTGCAGGACATTCAACAGGACAAGACAGAGTTCTATGAGATAGTGCTCAACTACTACCGTGCACGGAACCACCTGGCAGCCGCGGAACACGACGTCTCTGTGCTGGGTCAGGATTGTGAGAGGCAAGGAGACATCGTATGGAGCACGAAGACCGAGAAACTTAGTTCACATGTAAGTTGACATTTAGGATACCAATGTATCAGTAAATCCTCATGCAGGCTTGTTTGCTTTAAATCATTTGATTTAAGTCATTTGATTTAAGTCATTTGATTTAAGTCATTTGATTTAAGTCATTGATTTTAATCAATGATTTAAAGCAATGATTTAAATCAATGATTTAAAGCAATTATTTAAATCAATGATTTAAATCATGATTTAAATCACTCCAAAAAATAATTGATTTCTGATTTTTTTAATCGCTAATTTATATGAATTTAACACAAATAATTGTTTACAAGCATCGAGATCAACAAAGTTTTGTATGTATTTTAATACAAAAGCACAATGTGCGCACACTTATGTAGTTGTATTGTCACCAGATAGCCTGACAGTCATTTAGTCATATTTTATAGCATTGTGTATGTTTGAGCTATTCCCTTTCTGAATGCAGTGAAGCCACACAAACTTGTCTTCCAGAGGAAGTATCTTTTCAAGTCAGAAGCCCTGAGTTAAAGGCCACTTAAAGCTTGTGCTAGTTGTTACCAATTCAGTATGTTGACTCAAGTGAGACAGTCTGGGCTACAATTGTCTAATACTGTACCAGTTTGTAGTCTGGGACCCTTAGAGCACACATAGCCAAGGACAGGTGCTAATCCACCCTCTCAGCAAACAATAGTTAGTACTGCTACAGTCACAGACACACAGCATGCTTTTCTTTTCAAGACAGATTATACAACTACAGGGGGTGAGGCCTTGTGGACATTGTCTAATGTTTTTATATAAGCAAAAATCATGTACCCTCTGTTAAGACAAGTACCCAAATCGATTTGAATAGAAATGTTTGAAAGAGTATACATATAAACATCTATATAAATGTCTATATACCAGATTAAAAAAAATAAAATAAATTTTTAAAAAATATTAAACAAATTTTTTTTAAATCATGATTTTTTTCAACCCTGTCATCATGTTTGAAGGTGAAACATAAAAACATTTCAGGGATGATTTATTGGTCAGTGAAATTGCTGTTTTATACAATTTATGACAGTATATATATACTATAGCAATAAAGATGAAGCATAACATTGTTAACTTAGTACACTGTATGTTGAGATTGAAAAATGTAGAGAATTTGAGCATTGTAATTATACGAAGCCACCAACTAGCTCTGTGTCAGTTAACCAATGAAAGTCAATGCACATTCACTTTAATAAAAAGAGCAGCTGATTGCCTGAATAACATCACTGTTGTGCAGGGCGTGTGCACTGACAAGACGACGGTGTATGCAGACCATGTGTATGACACAAAAGTCTACCGTGACCAAGCTGTGCAGAATATCAAACAAATACAGAAGAACATCCGCAACCACCTTCATGACGAGCTTACCTTGCATGCATATGAAGCTCATCTCACCCGGTGAGACTCCAGGCACAGGAGTTATGTTGGATCAGACACGACTACATCACTTCTGTCATTTGTTGTTGTTAAAATCAAGTTTAATGGCAGTTGATTTACTTTGTGTAATTGCTACAATTACATCAATTATGATTAATTTTGATATCAAAAACTTTACCTGCAAAACTTTACCAAGCAAAATGTTATATACAAAGAACTATTTAAAATTTTTACACACTATGGGGGCACTTTTTTGTGGGCAGCACTTTAGGAGACGTTTTTTATACATTAAGAAGAGTCACATATATATATGTTTTGGATTACATGGATTCTGAACATATCGACAAAAGCCCAGTTTGTTCACCCCAATCATCATGCTTACATTTAATTTCTCAAACACATGGCACTGACGTGAATTTCACATGAATTGCGTCTAGATAGCGGCACTTGTCTCATTACGACTCTGTTTGTACTTTTAGCGATCTGTCATATTTGCTCATAAGATTCAGTGCACTATGTTTTAGGCTGCAAGTTGAGACCTATCTGCACCAGATGTACCAGCGATGTCTTGAGCTGGCTGCCATCCCGCCCAATAGTCCTGTCACAGGTGTGTGTATTGCAGAGGGGAAGAAACATTGGAACTAGGGCATTCTCGTTTGCTACACAAACCCTTTGGAATAATAACATTTTGCCATCTGAAGATTATCTTTTTAACATTGCCTTGTTCTTCTTCGTTCTTCTTCAGAATTGTTGTCAGTGTGCAATATCAACACTGTCTATCTATCTTTCATTACCCATGTTGATCTAGTAAACCTTTCTTGTCACAACATCGCACTGCATGCACCAGAGTTGCCAGAATGTGAAGGTGTTGTAACAACATTTAAGTGGTTGGTATACAGAATTATTTTCCATCCAATTCTGCATGACTACAAATTTCTTGTTTTCCCAGCACTGTTGGCTACCGAGGTTAGTGCCACTGTGAAACACTATGTGGCACCACTGAAACATTGCATCAGTGTGCTCTTCATGTTTCAACGCAAGCCGGCCAAAGATGATCTGTTTGTGCGGGATCTTCAGCAGTGGATCACTAGACTGGTGAGTGACGGCACTAGGCTGCCAACACTTTTGTCATTGGAAAAATTTGTCGGACTTTCAGTCGAGGGGACCGGGGTTCAAACCCATCTACTGCCATTTCGAAACTTGGCCAATTTCATTCACCCCACTTTGCCATGTGTCTTTCGGAAGAGACACTAAAAGCCTTCTAGCTGGTGTCCATGCCAGGGGAAGTAAAATATGCCACACAGGTAAATGAAAAAACTGTCATTGACTCAGTCCGTCTCACAGAGCTGGTGATTTCTAAACCCGCTATGCTACCTCCCAGTTTAGCTGTGATCAGCTGTTTAGGGAGTATCTCATCAAACCTCAAGCATGCATATTTATGTACGTACATGTGTGTGCAGGCATGTGTGTGTGTTCTTATGAATCAATATCCATACTAATCTCTAACTTGCATAGATATTATTTATTTCATCCAGCATGCTTACATGAAAGCCTACTTGCGCCTGCAGAAATGCTACTTTCTGCATAGACAAACCTATGCTCACCCACTACCACCAGTCTTCCTTCTCCTGTATTCCCACTCTTGTGGCTACTCGCAGTTGAAACGACAAAGCCCAACTAACTGACCATGATTGAGACTTAAGGCATGATGCCGTTGTTTCCTGTTGAAGGTCTCCACGTTGCTGAGGGTCGCAACCCTGGAAGACCACCTCTTTATCCTCAACCATGTACTTCGCTGTCCCGCGGGGGTCGGCAAGTGGGCGAGCAATCTCATACAGGTGGTGCCACCTGGAGCTGTGTACCAGCAGTGCTGGGGCAGTCCATTGGTCGACCACTTTGTGACCATGTTGGCGACCATGTTGATGCCGGTGAAGTATGTACAGCATTTTGACTTATCGTATATTGTCCTTTGGTGTTTGAAATGAGAAGATTGATAATTTCCAGGGCTTTTTTTAGATCATTGTTATATTTATTAGAATTTTTTGTGTCCGTGTTGTATTATTTCACTCAGTATTTATATGTTTGCAAGAATAACGTTTAATTTGGCAAAACTGGGGTACACATCAATTTCCCTTTTGAAAATGCATAAGGCACAAAATTCCAAGAAAATTTCCTTCATTGTTCTGTTAGAAAATGCTGTGCATGTGTTTGGTTGACATAATTTATGTGATTGGTTAATTGGTTGATTTTTGTAGGCTCAGGGAGAAGTTGTTATGTCAGCTGCAAGTGTTGCCGTGTGTTATAGACAGGAAAAGTGAGAATCCTTGGATTTTTGTCGACTCAGATGGCGAAGAGGTTAGTTGCACATTGTGATGTAGTAGATGGTGACCAGAACAATAACTATTCATGTTTCATAATTTTTGTGATTACAGCAGTATGACATTTTTGTTTTCCATGAAAAACATCCATTGTTGGTGTTTAAGCTATAGGTAGTTAACAAACCTCAAATACTAATGTTTCCAACGCAGTTTTAAATAGGTGTGTGTTCAGTGCTGTCTTAAAAGACACAGAGGTGTTGCACTGTCTAACAGGCTGAGGGAGTTCCATAGGACAGGTGCCACTTTAGAGAAGATGTGGTCTCCGAATGTTTTGAAGCAGGCAGTGGGTACAACCAACAAACACAGAATTGGATTGCATTGAGCGTGTGGATTGATAGGCACTGAGAACCTCTGATACATAGGGCGGTGCAAGTCTATGAGAAGCTCTGATACATAGGGTGGTGCAAGTCTATGAGAACTCTGCTACATAGGGCGGTGCAAGTCCATGAGAAGCTCTGATACATAGGGCAGTGCAAGTCTATGAGAACTCTGATACATAAGGCGGTGCAAATCCATGAGAAGCTCTGATACATAGGGCGGTGCAAGTCTATGAGAAGGTCTGATACATAGGGCGGTGCAAGTCTATGAGAAGCTCTGATACATAGGGCAGTGCAAGTCCATGAGAAACTCTGGTACATAGGGCAGTGCAAGTCTATGAGAAGGTTTGATACATAGGGCAGTGCAACTCTATGAGAACTCTGATACATAGGGCAGTGCAAGTCCATGAGAAGCTCTGATACATAGGGCGGTGCAAGTCCATGACAAGCTCTGATACATAGGGCAGTGCAAGTCCATGAGAAGCTCTGATACATAAGGCAGTGCAAGTCTTTGAGAAGCTCTGATACATAGGGTGGTGCAAGTCCATGACAAGCTCTGATACATAAGGCAGTGCAAGTCCTTGAGAAGCTCTGATACATAGGGTGGTGCAAGTCCATGAGAACTCTGATACATAGGGCGGTACAAGTCCATGAGAACTCTGATACATAGGGCGGTGCAAGTCCATGGAGTGCTTTGAAAGTGATGAGATGAATCTTTAGTGTTATTCTTTCTCATAAAATACCATTATTTTGTTGTTTATGTTTGTAATAAAAGCATGCTTTGAATATGACTGTTGCCTGCAGGCTGAGGACGTTGGTAACACATGGATGAACCTTCACGAGAATGACATCATGTCGTTTCTCAACCAGCTTCCCCTTGATCTTGTCTTCAGACATGTTCTCATTATGAAGCAGTATAATGGTTTGTATCAAGTGTAATGCAATAGTTTGTATCAACAGTAATACAATGGTTTGTATCAAATGTAATACAATTGTTGTATCAACTGTAATACAGTGGTTTGTATTAACTATAATACAATGATTTGTATATCTTGCAAAACAATGGTTTTGTATGAACTGTGGAACAGTGTGTTTGTGCTAACTGTGGTAGAGAAGTTTTTATCAGCCATGGAATAATGGATTGTATCAACTGTGGAATAATGCTTTATATCAGCTGTGGAATAGTTTTGCTGATATTTCATGTGATCTATTTCGTGCATATACAATCCATTTATGGTTAAATTGGTACAGAGTAACATAATTGGTTTCTTTAAGTTATGCTTTAACCTATAATGTAGGTAAAATATGTACAATGTATGTGCAGGTCAGGATGTTTATGACGTCACCTGCAGCAGTCACCATGCACTGCTGAAGTTGTTGGCCTTCTCACGCCTCCTGATAAAGATCCTTAGCACTGGCTTCAAGACATTCTCTATGAAGAGATATCGACAGCTGAACAAGCGAATCGCTGGCATGATCAGGTCTCTATCATTCATGTTGTTTTATACCAATCATTCATTAGATCTCTTTCTTGCAGACTGAGCCAAATTCACAATGCTTTTTGCCCTAAATGGAGATGTATGTATGTTGCCATTAACTGATGTATATATATATATATATATATATATATATATATATATATATATATGCAGATGATATAGTTACATAGCTGATACATACCCAGATGATACAGTTACATAACTGATACATACACATATGATACAGTTACATAACTGATACATACAAAGATGATACAGTTACATAACTGATACATACACATGTGATACAGTTACATAACTGATACATACACAGATGATACAGTTACATAACTGATACATACACGGATGATACAGTTACATACCTGATACATACAAAGATGATACAGTTACATAATTTTCTGTGGAGGAGGAGAGCAACTAAAATGATTCCAGAACTGAGAGACCTTAGTTATGAAGAACGCCTGAAAGAATGTGGTTTAACAACTCTAGAGACAAGGAGGTTAAGAGGAGGTCAGATTGAAGTTTTTAAGATATTGAATGGGTATGAAAACATTGATAGAAATATGTTTTTCTCACTCAAGAAGGATAGCAGAACTAGAGGACATGAGGTAAAATTAGTAATGTCCACTTGCCTTCTGGGCCTTTGTATTGGACGGCAAATCTTGTTAAATCTTGACATGCTAGCTGTAGTATCCACTATGACATGCTAGATCTAGTATTCACTATGACATGCTAGATCTAGTATTCACTATGACATGCTAGATCTAGTATCCACTATGACATGCTAGATCTAGTATTCACTATGACATGCTAGATCTAGTATCCACTATGACATGCTAGATCTAGTATCCACTATGACATGCTAGCTCTAGTATCCACTATGACATGCTAGATCTAGTATCCACTATGACATGCTAGCTCTAGTATCCACTATGACATGCTAGATCTAGTATTCACTATGACATGCTAGATCTAGTATCCACTATGACATGCTAGATCTAGTATCCACTGTGACATGCTAGATCTAGTATTCACTGTGACATGCTAGATCTAGTATCCACTGTGACATGCTAGATCTAGTATCCACTTTGACATGCTAGATCTAGTATCCACTGTGACATGCTAGATCTAGTATCCACTGTGACATGCTAGATCTAGTATCCACTGTGACATGCTAGATCTAGTATCCACTGTGACATGCTAGATCTAGTATCCACTGTGACATGCTAGATCTAGTATCCACTGTGACATGCTAGATCTAGTATCCACTGTGACATGCTAGATCTAGTATCCACTGTGACATGCTAGATCTAGTATTCACTGTGACATGCTAGATCTAGTATCCACTATGACATGCTAGATCTAGTATTCACTGTGACATGCTAGATCTAGTATTCACTATGACATGCTAGATCTAGTATCCACTATGACATGCTAGATCTAGTATTCTGTATGACATGCTAGATCTAGTATCCACTATGACATGCTAGATCTAGTATCCACTATGACATGCTAGATCTAGTATCCACTATGACATGCTAGCTTTAGTATTTATTATGACATGCTAGGTCTAGTATCCACTATGACATGCTAGATCTAGTATTCACTATGACATGCTAGATCTAGAACTGTGAAATCATTGGATAAACTGTTGAATTATTTTTTTTCTGGATCTAGCCAAAATTTCACAAAAAAGGACACATGGTCCAGTTGTAGATACCATTACATAGAGCTGTTCACGTTGTCATAAGTTTCCCAATCTAATGATTACATTCACAATGGGCAGGGTCAGTTGAGGAGGGAGCTTTAGCCTACACACAACAGCCAGATTTACTTCTGTTTTTACACAGGGACATTGTCCAATATGTAGCAGACCATTGGTCAAGCTTCCAGACCGCAATGCAGCCGCGAGATGTGACACGGGATTGTTTACAGCGACTGCAGGTTGAGTTTGACCAGCTGTTTCAGAGTGCAACTGTCGCTATTCTATCAGCACAGAGGTGAGACTCTCCTTCATAATGTCTTTCTGAATCTAAGCAAATGGTTAGATTTTGTTGATGATAAACCATTAGAACATGGTTTGTGTTATGCATTGACTGCACAAAATTAAGATGTTAAGAGTACATTTGGAATATTCTTATTTTGAATAAATGGTCATAATGAGTGGCACAGAAATTATTTATTATAAGTTATTGTTTTGTTCACAGGTTGTGCTTGAAAGATATTCTGCTTTCTGTTCTATTCTCATGCTGATGTACTGATTATCAGAATGTAGCATACTTAATTTTTTTATATGAGTCCAAATATGTTAACATCGATCGATCCACATGATAACGTTTTCAATGATGTGTATTGTTGTGCTATAGACTAGGAGTTTGGCAGTACCTGGCTATCATGCCCTATACGTCTGTGTCGATGGGACATATCTGGGGTCTCCTGTGTCTCATGCACCAGGGCTGTGAAGATGTCCACGCCATCCAGACGGGTCTGTCAGTGCAGCAATGTCAGGCCTTGCTACGTGGTATGTCTAGTAACCATACTGTATAATATCACTCACTCACTCATGTCGGCCACTGGGGGTGACCTCTGCTGGCTCCAACCATCTCTCTCCAGATGTCTCTACTTCTTATTGCCATATGCAGCTGTATTCTTATACTGTAGTTGCAACTGTACCAGTGCTTCAGGCCTAAGTTAGTTATGTGCTTTTGTCTGACATGTCAACGTGTTCACTTCCTCCTGTGTTGTGGGTGGTGTCAGGTTGGTTGGTCTTGAAGCAGGCAGTGAAGGTGTTCTCTCCTCAGGAATGAGTCAGAATCTCAAATCTATCACTGCTATAAAGTCCCTACTCATGACTGACCTGTATAGTTGTGTTCTTTCAATACCGCATACTGCACGTTCAAGGAGAGAACGCAAGCCTCTGTGTAGAGGGATTATACTAGCACAATGACAGCAACAAAATAGATTTATTAAAAGATTTGACAAGATTGCCATCCACAACAATGAGCTCCTGGTGTTGCGTAGACGGGAAGGGAAGTCAATATCTTATTGAGAGTCTTGCAGTTATTTACGTTTGTGTGGCCTACTTCTGGGAGATATTTAACTGTTCTGTTTTTAAACATATTTTATGTTTTGGCATTGATGTGCTAGACTTATAGTTGTGTGCTTGTTTGAGATTGACTGCTCTTCTCAGAGGAATTGGGAATTTTACTAACTATTTTGTAATAAATGTTGTGTCATGTTAATTGGGAAAATGAGTAAGAATTTTGCTCTTTTAAAATATTTCCAATCTTTAATGGTATCCACCTTCTCTGTTGTACAGATGTAGACAACAAGAGTGTATTTGAAGAGAACCTTGTCAGTATGCCGATATCAGAGGTCACTTATCTGTTGACCACATTTGCCAACATGGCACGATCTTGCTCATCATCTGAGCCACAGTTCATCGAAATGGTTGCTTTGGAGATATTTGAGGTAATACTTTGGCAGTGTTTAACGATTACTTTGAAAATTTTTCATTGATATGATAGATTGTCAGCCAGTGGAGATACACCTTGTTTAAACATGTCTTTACATACAACTTGGTGCTTATAGATACCAATGGTAAACTAGGATGTTTATGATTATTAAAATTAGGACACTGTCCAGTTGATTTTAAGCTAATGATGGAGAAAGAATCAAATCAGATTATACATTTTACTGCTATGTATGGTTTAATGTTTGGAACTGCAGTATTATTGTTATAACTAATGTGCAATGTAATAAATAAAATATGAAAGATAAATTTACACAGTGATTGAATACAGAATGACATCACCACATGCAGTTCAATTTAGCAGTGCTTTCTCTCTCTCTGAATAATGCATATTTTGTGGTAATAAAGATGGTGTTATGCAAGTAGAAAACACTTTTCGACTGTGTTTCCTCCTTACCTCCTGAGCATATCCATCCATCCGTTGACAACGTTAATATTGTTTACCGATTTCCAGATTCACTAACTTTTTTATTTCACGTTCTTCCATTTCTGAGGATTTAGGCATGAAAAAAGTTTTCTTATTAACTTCGATTGATCTCAGATTGCCTACATCTGTGAGCATACACGGGAACACTGCTCCAAGCTGGCTCGAGACCTGCTGGCTCTGGTCGTGCTTCACCATCCCTTCATTATCTCCCGCATCCTACAGTGCACTGGGGCCAACATAGACAGGATTGGTCTGGTAGGTTTACCAGTGTTTCACCACGGTGGAAACTGTTGGCAGATGACACCAATTATTACATGATGTTATACACGTTTTTGCACCAAATTTAGTGTCAAGCAGAAATTCCACAAAGATATTTTTCTGTTTGTAATTATATGAACATGTTGTCCCCACCCCCATCCAGTTAGTCCCATCCCCATCCGGTTAGTCCCCATCCCCATCTGGTTCGTCCCCATCCCCATCCAGTTAGTCTCCATCCCCATCCAGTTAGTCTCCATCCCCATCCAGTTAGTCCCCATCACCATCCGGTTAGTCTCCATCCCCATCCAGTTAGTCCCCATAATATATGTATTCCAGTTATTCATTATAATCTGACATATTCTGACAAGTGCTTAAAAGGAATAATTTGATTAAATGATTAATCTTTATAATATGCACAGAGTTTGTCATGGGGAAAGCAAATTTAATGTTTACCTTTACTAAAGATGTTCACAGTTACAATATAAGACAATCGACATGTATCTACAGCAACTTTAGAAATACACTAGTGTTCTATAAGAGTCAAGGGTGCAATAATTTGGAATAATTTTAACACAAGACTACAATTTATTAGCTATTCAATAATGCACTACAAATGTATATTAAAACAATTTATTGTACATAATGATGTTAATATATAACATGTCTCACAGGAACAATTAGTCTTATACATCTGCATGCTGTTTTTGTGCTTATTACGAAGATATATGAATATATATATACATATATATTGAAATATATACTAGGGAGCATAACATTATACAATGTTCTTCCCCTATTGTTCTCTTTGTGCTATTAGATTTCACTCTGATTTGCTGACAACCATATTTAATTAGTATAGTTTTATGGTTACACTTATTACACACCAAGGTTGTTATTGTTATGAAACGATGAAGGCAGTTGATGGCAGCTGAAACGTTGAGAGTAAGTAATCTCTAATTGTAATTAGAAAATTTTTTTACTCGTTATAAAGTTAATTTTTCATATTATCCGAAGCACTGTTTATGGTCATAATAACCAGGTATAAATCTTAATTATTATTTTTTTAATTTTTTATGTGGTGTTTGCACTCATGTGTCTCACAGCATGTTAGTGTTGATGGTAATTTGGCAACACTTGAGTCACTGGTCAGTAGGTGTCTCATGCATTGCCTTGTTGGTCTTCAGGCATCTCACTACCTGTTCAAGGGCCTGCCCCTCATGCAATGGCTGCCCAGGTCACAAGACATTGACCTGTTGCGAGAGTGGCTCTTGGACTCACCCCTGTCCTCTCCCCAGAGCCATCTCGCCTGCATTGTCGTGGAGCAGATGAACTGGTCGTCTTACAACCAAGGCACTGACTTGTTCCTCAGTCGTTCCACGCATCGCCATATGGCCATGTTACTTGTTCAGATGTATAGGTGCCACCTGGCGGGAAAGGCTGTTACTAGCCTTAGTGTGGAGAACCTAAAACCGGTATGTGTTTAATTACATTAAATCATTTAAACATTTTTTTAATATTTGCACACCATTTAAAAACAAAACCTTTGTATTTTTTACATATAGTGAGTGCATCATAGATGTATTTCTCTCATCAGTTTTATTTTACCAAGTGGTACATTTATGCATGTGATTGTAGCTTCACCTACAATTTATGATTGGAACAGAAATATCTGCCCACAGGTTAACTCTCCTGCCAAAAGCCCACTACCTAGTGAACAGATGCTTTCCAACTGGATATGGCGAACAGTCCTACGACTTTGCCTCCATGAACAGATGCTTCCCCATCCAGTACAGTTCAAGTGCCCAGGTGAAGAGGTTCCTGATGTAAACGAGGATGCAACACTGCACCCCATACTGGTTGCCTTGAAGGATGGCTGCCCGCTGGCTAACTACGTCGCCCTTCTCATGACAAAATATGGGCACAGGTAAGATTATGTGCTCGCAAGGATACATCACACCAGTTTGAAAATTTACAATAACCTTTACAATTGTGATTTATTTCGCAACATTTTGTTTATATTTCAATATAAATACAGTATTAATGTGTAGATATTGTCACAAGAATATAAAAAAAATTTTGCATAGAAATTTGTGATTGTAGCCTGACAGATATGTGGCATTGTAGTCTGACGGATGTGTTGTGATTGTAGTCTGACAGATATGTTGTGATTGTTGTCTGACAGATGTATTGTGATTGTTGTTTGACAGATGTGTTGTGATTGTAGTCTGACAAATATGTTGTGGTTGTAGTCTTACTGACGTGTGCTCGGATGGACTCAAGTTACTGGCCGTGCTCACAGACAAGTCACACTTCATAGCTGCCATCAATGCCCTGGCTTATATCACACCACAGTTCTACCACAGCTGTCAGTATCTCCACAGCATGAAGCTGTAAGTACCACCAGCATGTCCAGAGTAAGAATAACTGGCAATAAGTATAATCAACATACAGACATATCCTATGAAGGTTCCATTGGTATTAGTTACTGTATTTGTCCTAATAAGTGTACATGCTGTAATAAGCGTACATGCTGTAATAAGCGTACATGCTGTAATAAGCGTACATGCTGTAATAAGCGTACATGCTGTAATAAGCGTACATGCTGTAATAAGCGTACATGCTGTAATAAGCGTACATGCTGTAATAAGCGTACATGCTGTAATAAGCGTACACCCCCATTTTTGGCAAATCCAGGTTGCATGTTTACGTGTCCCAATTTCATGCGTCGCTCAGTTCCGTGGCAACATAGCATCATACAAAAATGAGGAATTAATTTATCCTTTGTATGCAGATCACTCAGAAAAATCCCATTTGTGTCTAATTGAATGAAGCTCAGCCAATATGTTATCAATACTAATAAAAATACTGTCACAATGCCACTCGCTTCTCGAACTGAACAATTACGTTGTTGTGGGAAGGCTGATCAAGTCGGAGACTCGGTGGTGATGCAACATTTTTAAATTCCTGTTTTATACAATTTCTGATGGCAAATATACTACATAAATAAATATACTAGATAAATAAATATACTACATAAATAAATATACTAAATAAATAAATACACTACATAAGTAAATATACTACGTAAATGAGAGTATGCAACCATGGTTGCATGCAGGATTTTATGCTTAATTGAAAATTTTTTTGTAACCAAGAAAGCAGGCCCACTCCGCATACAATGAACATTAGGAGTGAAGCTGTTTAATTTCAATCTGCGTTATCTGCTTGACCACTGCACTTTAATTGGTTTAGCAGTGTCACGGGAGCGCTTAGTCAAGAATCCAGGTTTCTTTGTTTACTACTAAATTAGCATAAATCAGCATGATTGACCCATTGACCCTTCCGTGCTTTGCTCGTGTTGTTGTTAGCATAAAATCCTGTATGCAACCGTGGTTGCATACTCTCATTTATGCAATCAACAACGCAAGCCAGATATAAAGATATGAAAAGGCCAAATGAATGACGTTTCTTAAAGGTATGCCTAATGGCATACTATTCCAACTATGAACATGAAATGTGGACCCTGTAACATATGCCAAGCGTTTGGCTGAGCCTCATACAAAGCCACCTGGATACAATGCTCCCAGAGCCCACACTTTGACATAGCAATACAGTACATGTAGTAATATTCGTATAACACAAGACAATTCATGGCATCACCACCAGCACTTTAAAACATTAACCCATCACCGACAATCCTCGGCATAAATGCCTAGTTGCATACACTGCAGCATCTGAATACCCTACTTGCTAAAATTCCTACTCTATAAACTACAATAGATATACTACATGAATATACTACATAAATAAATATACTACACAAATATACTACATAAATAAATATACTGCATAAATAAATATACTACATAAATAAAGATTAAAGTATATTAATAATACTGTTACATTGTCAATATAGATGTACTTTGAGATTGAAAGTTTCGAGGATCGAGGCAGTTTTAATTATACAGAAATGCCAACTAGCCACATATAAGTTAACCACTGAAACTCATTTAAAATAAGAACTGGTCCCCATGAAACTGTGTTACACAACTCCACCTGATGATGCCGAGGATTGCTGACTTCCAATGTAGATCTATATTTCCAGCTGACTTAAGGCTAATAGTAATGGGAAGTGTGTTCCACAGATCTAGTCTATGGCGTTCTGACATTAACCCTGAGATTAATATGCGATTGAGAGAGATAGTGGCATGTCATTGTGAGAGGTAGTGGCATGTCATTGTGAGAGGTAGTGGCATGTCATTGTGAGAGGTAGTGGCATGTCATTGTGAGAGGTAGTGGCATGTCATTGTGAGAGGTAGTGGCATGTCATTGTGAGAGGTAGTGGCATGTCATTGAGAGAGGTAGTGGCATGTCATTGTGAGAGGTAGTGGCATGTCATTGAGAGAGGTAGTGGCATGTCATTGTGAGAGGTAGTGGCATGTCATTGTGAGAGGTAGTGGCATGTCATTGTGAGAGGTAGTGTCATGTCATTGAGAGAGGTAGTGGCATGTCATTGTGAGAGGTAGTGTCATGTCATTGAGAGAGGTAGTGGCATGTCATTGTGAGAGGTAGTGGCATGTCATTGTGAGAGGTAGTGGCATGTCATTGTGAGAGGTAGTGGCATGTCATTGAGAGAGGTAGTGGCATGTCATTGAGAGAGGTAGTGGCATGTCATTGTGAGAGGTAGTGGCATGTCATTGAGAGAGGTAGTGGCATGTCATTGTGAGAGGTAGTGGCATGTCATTGTGAGAGGTAGTGGCATGTCATTGTGAGAGGTAGTTGCATGTCATTGTGAGAGGTAGTGTCATGTCATTGAGAGAGGTAGTGGCATGTCATTGAGAGAGGTAGTGGCATGTCATTGTGAGAGGTAGTGACATGTCATTGAGAGAGGTAGTGGCATGTCATTGAGAGAGGTAGTGGCATGTCATTGAGAGAGGTAGTGGCATGTCATTGTGAGAGGTAGTGGCATGTCATTGAGAGAGGTAGTGGCATGTCATTGTGAGAGGTAGTGGCATGTCATTGTGAGAGGTAGTGGCATGTCATTGAGAGAGGTAGTGGCATGTCATTGAGAGAGGTAGTATGCATGACATTGTTAGAGGTAGTGGCATGTCATTGTGAGAGGTAGTGGCATGTCATTGAGAGAGGTAGTGGCATGTCATTGTGAGAGGTAGTGTCATGTCATTGAGAGAGGTAGTGGCATGTCATTGTGAGAGGTAGTGGCATGTCATTGTGAGAGGTAGTGGCATGTCATTGTGAGAGGTAGTGGCATGTCATTGAGAGAGGTAGTGGCATGTCATTGTGAGAGGTAGTGGCATGTCATTGCTTTGGAACGTTCTTTTGACAAGCACATGTGAATTAGGACCAATAACAATGTGGTTTCTTCAGTCATTGGTTCTATGTCATCATCATTTGCCAGCTGTACACCCTGGGCCGCACTTCATCTGAGCAAGTTGTCTACATCGTCTTGATCTACAAACTTTGGTGTGCGCTTATTAGAAAAAATGTTATTAAATTTTTTCGTGTTAAAATGTTTTATTAAGCGTACTTTATGCTTATTAGGATGAATATGGTATACGCCTACTAAACGGAATATGCAACTACCTAGACATTGAAACAGCTTCTTTTGACACACAAAGTTCTCTGTCTTTCAGACCATTCGAATATAGCACTAGCACCTCATTTATAGGGGTGCTTTGTAAAAGCTGCACAGTACCAAATTGTGAGATATTTCTGCCATGAAATATCAGGCCAGCATATGCAGCTCACTGCACACTGTAGGCTGCCTTTGGTTGCAGCTACCTGCATGTTCTTGAGAAGCTCTTCCAGGCTGATGTTGTCAGGAAGGGACTATTCTACACAAAATTCCCTGGGCCACTCGTCAAGCTCTTTTCTCAGATGATACAGGTAAATAACTCCACCTGAGCATTCTCTCAGATGATACAGGTAAATAGCTACACCTGAGCATTCTCTCAGATGATACAGGTAAATAGCTCCACCTGAGCATTCTTTCAGATGATACAGGTAAATAGCTCCACCTGAGCATTCTCTCAGATGATACAGGTAAATAGCTCCACCTGAGCATTCTCTGCAATTCATTGACTTTTAGTTCATTAGACATAGTCTTATTACCTAGATCCAAGTGTGTTAATGCTGGTTGTGTGAATATGTTTAAGAATATAATTAAGAGATATCTGATAAGGGTGGGGTATACATAGATGAAACATTGTTGGACTAGATAAACCAATGGCTTCCTTGCCCACTTCCATCTAGAGCTTGTGGCTTTGGATGGCAACCTTATTAAATCCTTTTTAAAAAAGATATATGGTATTTTCATTAAGTTATCGACTTGCAAGACTACCACCTGAAGTAATTGACAGATGTATGCCAATGAAATCTTTCCTATAGAGCCAGCTGTCTGAGTGTGAATCACTGGGAGTGGACATTGGTCAGAGTGCACTGGTCAACTGTGTAGAGTTCTGGCTCAAGTCATTCACTGAACTGCCCCGCTGGCACCAAGACAGGTAACTGTCTCATTACTTGATAATGACGACAATAGTTGCTTCAAGCAGACAATATACATTGTAGTGTCAAACCTACCTTGCCCTGACAAACCCAGTATATGCCATGATAAGTAACTACAAATCTGTACTACCTTTGAGGGAAGTGGAGTATAATAACACACATTTCCTGACAGTGGAAGTGTAATATTCCTATATTGGATCTTGTGTTCATTGCTTGTGCATTGCTCTGACAGCATATGTTTATAACTTCTATACTAGCTATATAGAAATATCACATAGCTTTATTGCTACTTAATACTGACTTCAAGGTTTCCAAGGATTTAGGTTCAATGGAAGTTTTCGTATTATTATTATTATTATTATTATTAAAAGTAGTGAGGCCATGTGACATGTTATGACATAAGTGTCCTTGGCTTGTTGACAGAGGAGTCCTGTATGTCATTAACAACATACTGGAGACTGTGTTCCGGTCAGCTGATGCCTGGAGGAAGGCACGACAGGTCTTTATGCAAACCTTCCAGGTAGATTGATGTGACTGCTAACCGTTGAAAAAAGGACAAATTGTTGGGACCTATTGGTTGTAGATTACATTCATCACTTCAGTGTATTATGACCGCAACTTAGTTGAGTTCACCAACTCATTCTTAACTCTAATTTGGGCACAGATCCTGGAAACTGAAGTTAAACTACTAGCAACTACATAATATATAATCATATTTTACATGTAATCATATATATCATCTAAACTTTATGAGATGCTGTAATGTAACTATAATTTAGATTTTGTATTATTATCATTTTGTATTTGAACCATGTGCAGTAATTTTGTCATACCTATCATTTCAGTATACACCGCAGTGATTGTAACCTACACTTGCACATAGAATTCATACCTGCTGATTCCTTTGCCTTTCCACATCTACATCTACATTATTAATGGGAACAGCTATTCAGTATATAATCCTGTGAGCGCCCAGCAAACAGCATTACCGGTAGTCACTGTGGGAAACAAACACACTAAAGTCAAGAAAGCCTTTCTGAAATTACTTTGATGTTGTCTTTCCATAATGCAATGTAGTTTATTTCTCCCTAGTTATGAAATCATCTGACATGTGTAACATTGTCTGACAGCGCCACCTGGAGTCAGAGCAGCAACCAACTGGAGTGATCTCATCCATCGTGACATGGATTGCGTCCGGATCCAACATGCCATCTCTTATCTCTGCTCAGTCCTTGCCAGAGTTCCCGTGGTATGCTTACATTGTTCTGTCTGTTGAGACTGAACACGAACAAGCCTTGTGGACTGGCATACAGAGGGAGCTAGTGTCAAACACAAAGGTTCCTGTTGAACAGGCATTACCGGTGGGTGTTTACGGTGCCAGATAATATTGTGTACTGTTCTGTGCTATATATATGTATTATATGATGTACATTGGAATATTGTGATGACTTCCAACTTCGGGCCCCGTAATTTAAAGGCTTCATTGTTTCAAATGCCTCTGCAGCAGTCAGATTTGCATTTCTGAAAACTTTTTCTGTTATTATAACGTAATATTTTGTTTATGACCTTTACATAGCAGTTCATTGTGTTATTTTGCAAGATTGTTACTTGAGCTTTTATGATTATATGTTTACAGGATTTATTTAATCATAATATTGATGAAAAAGATTATATAGATGAAAATATGCTCTAGAAATCTGTAATTCATAATATCACCTGTTATATATTAATTTCTAAAATGGTTTAAGTTGAATATAAATTGTAAACCTTTATGTTTCACTTGCCTTTTAAGTCTCTCTATGAAACTCTGTGTTTCCTCAGACAATGTCCAGTAAGCTGAAGCTGGATATGAGTCCAGCAGTCTACCGACTGTCCATCTACCGGTGGGCCCAGCAGGCAGTGGACATGGATCTTAACCATCCTCTACTTCCCCTGGTCTGGCAACATTTCTTCCTCCTCTACCTTGGCCGAGTGACCCTTGATGACGGGTCAGTCTAACAGAGTCACACACATAACCCATTTATCTTAGTTTCCCGCATTCAGTGCGATATTAGCATCTAAGTTGATTTTTTTCAAAATGTATTGAATTTTTATTTCTCCACTATGACACTAGTGATATTATGGATACGTTTCCATGATGTAGACGTAACTGAAGATACAAATGTAACTGCATTTGTAGATAGAAAACAAATACAAACATAGCTTGTATACCAGAATAACTAGCTGCAGGCTAGTTTCTTATTGTTCTCAAATGTGTCATCATAAATTAACTCTTTACTGGTGGTCTTCCACGGAAACAGTTATAGTTAACAGTTAGTTTGACAAAATGTTACAATAATGGCTGTGGCGCATGCATTAGATTGTACTGTTTTGGCATTATTTTGGAAGTACCGTGCTAAAAATACACCTTTTGTGTGTCACTTGTGTGTCACTGAACTTGTAAGTCTCGCTGAACTTGTAAGTCTCACTGAACTTGTAAGTCTCACTGAACTTGTAAGTCTCACTGAACTTGTAAGTCTCGCTGAACTTGTAAGTCTCGCTGAACTTGTAAGTCTCGCTGAACTTGTAAGTCTCGCTGAACTTGTAAGTCTCGCTGAACTTGTAAGTCACTGATCTTGTACATCACTGAACATGTAAATCACTTAATTTGCATATCACTGAACGTGTGTGGCACTGATTTGTTTTTAGTACCGTGTCGTATTAGCATAATTTTGTGTTTGAGTTGTGAGAGAAGTAAAAGTGATTGTCACAGCATGCCAGAGAGAGGCAGTGTGGGCGAGAGATTCTTCAGTAGCAGCACGTACAACTCACTGATGAAGAAGATGAAGAAGAGATCCAACGAGGCAGCTGAGTGCTACCACACACTGACAATACAGGAGACGCCACTGAGACATGAGACAGCACCAGTGGCAGGTAGTAATTGCTAGCACACGAAATGGGATTATTAAACACGACGGTGGGTTTGCCTGTGTACAGTATGTCTTGGTGTTGATGGGAGACAATTGTAAAGGTTATTGATAGAATAAAAGCATTTATGTTTGTGTGTCACACAGCACATAATCATGTTGTGTATGTAATAGTGACATTAGCAGCAACTTTAATTATGTGTCAGGGAAATGTATACCAATAAAAAAATATACAAATTGTTGCGAGTGCAACTGAACCGCAGAAAGATATGACATGTTCAGTAAATGAACACAAGTTTTACCATGTCTGTGGGACAAGTTGCTTGAAAATACAACTTTCTCCAATTGGACGATTAATTTCAAACCCTGTGGTAACAGTAAAAACGGTGCAAGTAACAGTGTCACCAACAGTCACCTTGTTGGCAGTCTTGATGATGGTGACTTGTCTCATGTGACAGGTGACACATCGGAAGGCAGAGTTACATCAGATTGTCTGATGCCTGCAGATGACCTGGAGAAAAAGGAGTTCTACAAAACATTGGTCAAGTGGGTGTTTGTGATCTTTTAGCCTTTTTAACAAGATAGCCCTTTTATGTAATGATTTTTTTCATATGAAGCATGTGGATCTGTGATAACAAATAGCAACAAATAATTTATAAAATGTTATTGTGACATTGACAACCTTTCAACAATGACAAGTTTTTATAATGACTGTAGTATTGTCCATCTGCACAATGAACAGTCTGCCTTTGTATGATCTATAGTTAAAGCACTCTTTTTAGATTCTTCCAGAGTGTGACATTCTGGCTTGATGAACCGAGGCTACATGATGGCCAGTTGTACCTGCCAGCATTACCCCCGCAGTATGATGCCTCCAGACTACTGACCGTCTTCCAAAACAGACAGGTGAGTGACCTGTTTCTCTAGGCACTGATGCTGACTGACAGTCAATGTGGCGGTCAAGTAGGACAATTTATCTTAACTTGTCACTCTGAAGGAGTAGCCTCCAACTTGCTCTCATAATGCCCTGTGTAGTGCCCACCTATGAGACTGGTAGCATACCTGTAAGAGTTATAGCTACATGGTGGGCTGTGCATGCTCAGAGGTAGCTCCCCTTACATGGTTGGCTGTGCATGCTCAGAGGTAGCTCCCCCTGCATGGTTGGCTGTGCATGCTCAGAGGTAGCTCCCCCTGCATGGTTGGCTGTGCATGCTCAGAGGTAGCTCCCCCTGCATGGTTGGCTGTGCATGCTCAGAGGTAGCTCCCCCTGCATGGTTGGCTGTGCATGCTCAGAGGTAGCTCCCCCTGCATGGTTGGCTGTGCATGCTCAGAGGTAGCTCCCCCTACATGGTTGGCTGTGCATGCTCAGAAGTAGCTCCCCCTACATGGTTGGCTGTGCATGCTCAGAGGTAGCTCCCCCTACATGGTTGGCTGTGCATGCTCAGAGGTAGCTCCCCCTGCATGGTTGGCTGTGCATGCTCAGAGGTAGCTTCCCCTACATGGTGGGCTGTGCATGCTCAGAGGTAGCTCCCCTTACATGGTTGGCTGTGCATGCTCAGAGGTAGCTCCCCCTGCATGGTTGGCTGTGCATGCTCAGAGGTAGCTCCCCCTGCATGGTTTGCTGTGCATGCTCAGAAGTAGCTCCCCTGCATGGTTGGCTGTGCATGCTCAGAGGTAGCTCCCCTACATGGTTGGCTGTGCATGCTCAGAGGTAGCTCCCCCTACATGGTTGGCTGTGCATGCTCAGAAGTAGCTCCCCCTGCATGGTGGGCTGTGCATGCTCAGATGTAGCTCCCCCTGCATGGTGGGCTGTGCATGCTCAGAGGTAGCTCCCCTACATGGTTGGCTGTGCATGCTCAGAGGTAGCTCCCCCTGCATGGTTGGCTGTGCATGCTCAGAGGTAGCTCCCCCTACATGGTTGGCTGTGCATGCTCAGAGGTAGCTCCCCCTGCATGGTTGGCTGTGCATGCTCAGAGGTAGCTCCCCCTGCATGGTTGGCTGTGCATGCTCAGAGGTAGCTCCCCCTGCATGGTTGGCTGTGCATGCTCAGAGGTAGCTCCCCCTGCATGGTGGGCTGTGCATGCTCAGAGGTAGCTCCCCCTGCATGGTTGGCTGTGCATGCTCAGAGGTAGCTCCCCCTGCATGGTGGGCTGTGCATGCTCAGAGGTAGCTCCCCCTGCATGGTTGGCTGTGCATGCTCAGAGCTGGCTCCCCCTGCATGGTGGGCTGTGCATGCTCAGAGGTAGCTCCCCCTACATGGTTGGCTGTGCATGCTCAGAGGTAGCTCCCCCTGCATGGTGGGCTGTGCATGCTCAGAGGTAGCTCCCCCTGCATGGTTGGCTGTGCATGCTCAGAGGTAGCTCCCCCTACATGGTTGGCTGTGCATGCTCAGAGCTAGCTCCCCCTACATGGTTGGCTGTGCATGCTCAGAGGTAGCTCCCCCTACATGGTTGGCTGTGCATGCTCAGAGCTAGCTCCCCCTACATGGTTGGCTGTGCATGCTCAGAGGTAGCTCCCCCTACATGGTTGGCTGTGCATGCTCAGAGGTAGCTCCCCCTACATGGTTGGCTGTGCATGCTCAGAGGAAGCTCCCCCTACATGGTTGGCTGTGCATGCTCAGAGCTAGCTCCCCCTACATGGTTGGCTGTCCATGCTCAGAGGTAGCTCCTCCTGCATGGTTGGCTGTGCATGCTCAGAAGTAGCTCCCCCTACATGGTTGGCTGTGCATGCTCAGAGGTAGCTCCCCCTGCATGGTTGGCTGTGCATGCTCAGAGGTAGCTCCACCTGCATGGTTGGCTGTGCATGCTCAGAGGTAGCTCCCCCTACATGGTTGGCTGTGCATGCTCAGAGGTAGCTCCCCCTGCATGGTTGGCTGTGCATGCTCAGAGGTAGATCCCCTTACAAATAGTGGTATATTGATTGGATCTTGCAAGACTTTGGTGCTGCACACAGCTAAAATATTTGTGAAGTTGCTCTTTGCCCGTGTTTTGAATTGATGATCTGTTATTTGCCTACTATTTGAATATCTCCTACGGCTGCAAGACCAGCAAATTTAAGAAAATCCATGTATTGATAAAACGCGTTCTGTTATTATCACAGTCATTATAGTTAGTATGCCTGTTGTCACTGACACATGCTACGTCATGTTACTGCAGGACCCATGGCTAGAGTTGATTGATGCCCAGAAAGTCTACCATGAAGTGGTCACTTCAGCCAAGGAGTGGACGACACGATTGAACCATGAGGAGCAACTGCGGCACTGGCAGACACTGCTAGTGTCTGACTCTCACAATGAGCCAAAGTCTCGTAAGTTGAGTGGCTGGCGCTCTAGATAGCCAGTCTCGTAGGTTAAGTGGCTGGCTCTCTAGATAGTCAAAGTCTTGTAGGTTGAGTGGCTGGCTCTGTAGATAGTCAGCATCTTGTAGTTTGAGTGGCTGGCTCTCTAGATATTCAGTCTCGTAGTGGGTGGGTGGGTTGGTGGGTGTGTGTGCAAGTATATGTTGCTATATTTGTGTAGAAATACAAATTAAAATAGGTATGTTAATAAGTGTGTGTAGTAATTAAAAATGTTATGTCTTCGTGATTTTTTTATTCCTGTATAAGATGTGTACACACACACGTCCATATATATTTGTAGTATACTTTATCTTCCTCGGAAGATGTTCCAGACAGATGACATAAACTTGTGGGTCTGGTGACATTATTTTACTTTCAGCGGTTGAACGAGTTCTGTCACGACTCAAGACTCATTCATGTCCCCTGAAGGCACCGCCAGTTGCCCGTGTGTCAGCTCCAGTGACAGAGGTGACAACAGCACTGCTGTGTGACAAGCCTGGACTGCTGTATACTCTTAGAGCTGACCTCATGGCACTAGCTGACACAGCAAGGTGACTGTCTGCTTTATATATCTCTGGCACAGCACAGAATAGATCACCCTGTACAAACCACCCTGGCGACCACACCGCTACTCTTACCATCTGCAAAACCAATACCACTGTCACCAACACAAGTTCACCACTACTTACCATTAGCACCACTGACACCACATTAGTTTCAGTAACACCAGTTCAGTAACATCAGTGATATCACCTGAATAGGTTCAGTTGAGTTGTATCATTGTAGGTTGTATTCTGTGCGAGTAACGAAGCATGTCGCGCTTGACTGCACATACCTGGAACTACTGCCACAGCTCTACAACCATGGGATGGCTCGGGTGAGAGGATCTTTATTCTTGCTTCTGTTTTATAGAAACTCTAGCATGTCTGTAGTTCTTTAGACCGGAAAATTCATTGTCGAATTTGTACACTTTGAAAATATATACTGCCAGTGCACAGATACATGCACATGCATAGATGTACATACATAGTTACAGATTTATGGACACACATAGATGCACGCTCACGCAAAAAATAATCTGTGCATGCATGCATGCACACATGCACACACACACACACACACACACACACACACACACACACACACACACACACACACATACACACACAGAGACAACCATGCACGCATGCACGTACACATGCATACATGTTCACACACACGCGCATGCACGCCACCATGCACACAACACACAACCAAGCCAGTAGTAAGTTGCATGTACTGTCAGCACCCTCAGGTTGTTTGGTTTGTGCTATGCTCCATGTGTAACGTCTTTCTGCCCACCCCAGGTGACACGGCATGTCCCCTGCAAGAACATGTTCAGTCTGGCTCACAAGTGTCAAGGGCCTGCAGTGATTGTCTTCATGGTCTGTGTCAACTTTCACATGACGTTTGTTCACTTTCACCAAATATTTTGCAGTTTAGCAACATGTCATTTGCAGACTGACATGCTGTTTTATTTTGGCTGAAATCTGCATTTTTTAACTTACTGTATTCGACCTATTAAGTGTACATGCCCTAATTAGTGTATACCCCTTTTTAATCAGCAGGATCCATAATTATTGTAATTTGACAAGTGTGGAACAACTTAAAAGTGTCGCTATCTGGTGTTAAACAGTTGGTACAACTTTTCAGTTGTTCTACATAAATCACCAAATGACACCACTAGTGTTACCTTATTGTCGTGGTTTATGCTTATAACAACAGATTCCTTGACATTTTTTCAATGGCCCAATTTTTTTAGCATACTCTGTGCTTATTACTTTTAGGTAAAATACGGTAATTCTGTTTAAATCTGTATAACATTTTTCAGTGGTCATATCGTATTATTATTACATATTCACCATTGACCATGTTTGAATGTTGTCAGTGGTTGTATAAACAAATACATTATTGTGGTTCTAACAATGAGTGAAGTTTTATTGTTGGTTATCATTGAATTGGCCTTTCCAGTAGGTATTGGTGAATATTTTATAAATCTTTGATTAATGTTTATGTTGCAGTTTGAGACTTACAAACTAGATGACATTGTGCGGAGGAAGTTGGATGAGAACCGAGCCGAGTACAACCAGCTGATGATAGAGGCTCTGCTGCCACCTCCGCAGGGGGTATGCTGCTCGGCCGTACATGTCGAGAATGTCATCTCGTTAGTAAAATATTTTCTTTACTGTCTCTGTAGTGACAGGACCCAGGAAGCTCTCTCTTAGTGTTATGCATTCTCAAAGAACAGACTTGAAATATATCCTTTTTAAACCATAAATTAAGTAGTTTTTGTTATATCACACAATAAGTTCAGCTAAGCATAACCAAATCTGTATTATA
This sequence comes from Lamellibrachia satsuma, assembly GCA_033239005.1. Taxonomy (NCBI): domain Eukaryota; kingdom Metazoa; phylum Annelida; class Polychaeta; order Sabellida; family Siboglinidae; genus Lamellibrachia; species Lamellibrachia satsuma. Next base: position 4,699,660 of record BSQZ01000007.1, read on the forward strand.
TAATATATAATGTCAAATTTGTTTTCTTTTTTATCTACTGCATTTGTTTATTATTTTTCATATGCCTATGTTATTTCTGTCCTCTGTTAGGGGGTTGATAAAACTGGTGAAATGCGATAGTGGGGCAACACAGAGTGCAGCTATTGAGGTGGGTACTGCCCTCTTCTATCATCTCACGACCTTCATGAACGATGAGACAAAGTTCTACCCTCCGACTAGGCAGTTCTTCTCGTCATGCATTGAAATACTGGGCCAGGTGAGGGCACTCAAAGGTAACATAGCAATGATACAAAATGATAGCCATACATTGCCTCTCTGTCTGTCATGTCGTCTAATTGTCTGTCCATCCGGTAGACTCTACAGATTGGTTGCCCATCTCTTTGTCTGGATGAGTTCTGGATGAGGTTAGCATGCATCGATACTGGTCCTCGATTGTTTCCATCTCCTTCCATCGCTGTTCCTGTTTCACTGCCATCTTCTTTACCCATCTCTTGTTCACCCATCCAACCAAATCTTTACACAGTCCTCCCTTCTCAACTGCGGTCTTCCTCTTCTCTTTCTACCGTTTACTTTGAGCATATCCGTTTGATAATTGCATGTTTATCATAAAAATCATGTTATGTAGTATAAACTATATCTATTCTTGACCAAAATGTGTTTTAGAGAACCACATTTTTTAATATAATTGGCCCGTTATCTGTTTACATAATTATATTGGTTGCTCAACAGGCAGACCACAGCAGATAGGTGGACCACAGCAGATAGGTGGATCACAGCAGATAGGTGGACCAGAGCAGATAGGTGGACCACAGCAGATAGGTGGATCACAGCAGATAGGTGGACCAGAGCAGATAGGTGGACCAGAGCAGATAGGTGGCCCAGAGCAGATAGGTGGCCCAGAGCAGATAGGTGGACCACAGCAGATAGGTGGACCACAGCAGATAGGTGGACCACAGCAGATAGGTGGACCACAGCAGATAGGTGGACCACAGCAGATAGGTGGACTGGGGTTTATAGATAGCACTTGGAAGTTGGAAGAGCTGTGTAGCAACAGTCTTTACAAAAATCCAAACAATTACCTAATAATTGAAATTACAATTAACTGAAATAAGAACAACATGGCTATCCAAGTCCACCCTGGTCTGCCCATCAAGTTGCCCCCGATCAACATGCAATATGTAAATGTGATTTGACTTGAATCATTCAGACTAAACAAAATGTAGTTCATTAAAACACATTTGGCTGGTCAAACAGAGAATAAATATTGTTTAAATATACTATATAAAATGACTTTATGATAAAATGATCAGACTAAATACTTTTAAGCCACACATGATGTTATAAGTGCCATAGAGCACAAGATGAATATGGCACTATATAACTTTGGTATTGTATTATTATTGTAACCATGAATTGCTGTGTTTATCTTGTAGGTGTTCATCAGTAACAACCCGAGTCAGTCGCAGCCGTTGCTGCAGGCGATCATGCAGACCCCCAGTCTGGTGACTCTGCTTCTACCAAACTTCAATCCCAACTCCAGCCCGGAGCTGTTTGTTACGATCTATGATGATCTCCTGAAGAAGGTCCCTAGAGGCATCGATGCAGAAGTCGCTTTCAGTCTGCTCTCAAAGGTATGGGTAGTGGTTAATGAACATAAAGGAACATCAGGTTAAAGAAAAAACCTGAAAAACTAACAATAATCCAAAATGTATATTATTATTTGGTATACTTACTTGGTATACTTACATGGTATACTTATTTGGTATACTTGGTACACTTACTTGGTATACTTACTTGGTATACTTACTTGGTATACTTAGTTGTATAGTCTCTTTCAGCCAGTGGCTAGATACCTCAGTTTCTTCTTGACACGACTTCTTCAGGAACTGTGTTCCAAGAAGTGTTTACAGATCTCTGTACGAGAGTATGTCTTCCTTAGCTTTAAGCTGTGGCACCTCTGATTGCTACTATATTGATAGAAAAAATGCTCTGGGTTATTCCTCTTTAGGCCACTGAAATATTTATATACCTCACAGAGGTCCATCTCAAGTTGTTTCTGTTCCAAAATAACATTACATATTTTTAGGTGTCAGGAATTTTTTAAATCCCTTATATTTTCTGATGTAAGAAACATTAAAATCTGTTGACGACACACTTATGTAAAACATTTTACCCTGAACACAGGGAGCTCTCTGTAAAGGTATTTTAAAGGTAAGGCACTCTTTAAAGGTATTTAAAGGTAACTGTTTTTGTATAGTGCTGTATATATTTTTATGCAGTGTTACTGAGACCCAGTCATCACTGGCATCAAAAAAGATATTCAATTTAAGAACTTTAATATCAGTTTAGAAAAAGATATGTCATCGTAATGACTGACCTGACCATTTGTTGTTTTTAGTTTAACGTGGATCAGTGGCTGGACGCTTACTGTCCACCCCTCTCTCAGAGGTCAGCACTGCTGGCTGTCATTGGTGGCGCCCTCTGTAAGTGTGGCCAACAAGTTGACACCAAGAAGAATCTTGTGTTTGAGGCAAGTACTACCATGCCATTTTGGCCTTACAAAAAATCAAGGATTCATAGTTAATGTTATGTAATGAATATGTGTCTTTCCGTTAGTATACATTTTTTTTTAGTTTTTAAGCTTTTGATCGATTTGGCAGGTTTGCAGATCTCATTTTTGCAAGATGCTGAAGTATCACTTTCCAGACCACTATGGTGACGGGCTGCGACTGATGATTAAAGGTGTGTCTTCACCATTGTACAGTACCACACACAAAGCCAATTTGGCAAGACTTCAAAGATCCTCTAATGTAGCACCACTTTAGAATGGATACAAGTTTTACTGTTGAAAAAAAAATTTATTAAATTGTTAGTGTCTGAATTTTCTGTACATTAAATTACTGTAAAACTCAGAATGGCAGAATATAATTCACACTTAAAACAGGTATATTAAAGAGTATGGATTTGATTTAAAACTAAGCATTTTGAAAGTAAAATAATTAGGATAATACTTTTTTAGTTTTTGTGGTTTTTAGACTTGTTGTCACCATGGTTTGAAAGAAATGCTGAATGTGGTGTTACGCAATGCATTGTCTTTGGCAGGTTCTTTTGAGCAGTCCCTGGCTCCGAGCATCTGGGAGAGTTTCCTCACCAGTCTTGGCTGCAGCCTCGGGCACATGGAGGACAAGGCTGAATCGGGCAGCCTGAGGAAGGACAAGACTGAATCGGGCAGCCTGAAGAAGGACAAGGCTGAATCAGGCAGCCCTATGAAGGACAATGCTGAATTGGGCAGCCCGAGGAAGGACAGCCCAGTGAAGACACAAATGCATCTGCTGCCATATACCCAGGTGACACTTTGCCTAACCTTGAATATTTAGATGGCTACTTCTGTCTGTCAGTGGAACAATGAGCAGGTTCATGATTTTAAATGAATCATTTGTGAGGGTAGTGCATAGAAAACGAACTAGCTGCACAACTGTAGATAAATTAGTATATTGTTGTATCAGATTGAATAGATCAAAACAGACATTAATGGCAAAACCAACCTACTACTTAACGGCTAAATGTAGCTACTGAAACATGGATAGAGATACTGGTTCATGACTAAATATATCTTTTGTTTCACAGCTAAGTGTAGCTACTAGTTTTTTTGCTAAGCATAACTACTGTATTTGTTCATGGCTAGACATAACTAGCACTTTAGCATTAACACATGTAACTACTGGTTGATGTGTTATACATGACTACTGGTTGATGTGTTATACGTGACTACTGGTTCGTGTGTTATACATGACTACTGGTTCATGTGTTATACATGACTACTGGTTCGTGTGTTATACATGACTACTGGTTCGTGTGTTATACAGGACTACTGGTTTGTGTGTTATACATGACTACTGGTTCATGTGTTATACATGACTACTGGTTTGTGTGTTCAACGTGACTACTGGTTCGTGTGTTATAAAGGACTACTGGATCGTGTGTTATACATAACTACTGGTTCGTGTGTTAAATGTAACTACTGGTTTGTGTGTTATACAGGACTACTGGTTCATGTGTTATACATGACTACTGATTCATGTGATATACATGACTACTGGTTTGTGTATTATACATGACTACTGGTTCATGTGTTATACATGACTACTAGTTCATGTGTTATACATGACTGCTGGTTTATGACATAACTATTGGTTCATGTGTTATACATGACTAGTGGTTCGTGTGTTATACGTGATTACTGGTTAATGTGTTTTACATGACTACTGGTTGATGTGTTACATACGTGACTATCAGACCATATATAAGTATGTCAAAAATAATTTAATAAATGATTTCACTAAACCTAAATAACACATTTATACAAACATGCTAACATGTCATATTGAAAGTGAAAGGAGATGAGTGAACAAATGGAATGGATGTGCAACCTTTAAGTTAGTGCTGACATGTAGCTTTAAGTTAGTGCTGACATGTAGCTTTAAGTTAGTGCTCACATGTAGCTTTAAGTTAGTGCTCACATGTAGCTTTAAGTTAGTGCTCACATGTAGCTAGCTCCTGCAACTTGCTTCTTATGTGTTGTTGGTTTAATCTGTCAAAGTTGAAGGAGACATTCAACTGGCTGGCGACCAACTTCCAACAAATGCGAACTTCGACTTCTGACCTGATGAACTTTGGCATGTATCCACAATGGAAGCCATATGTCCACTATCTGTCCATCTTCCTGCACCACCTTGTCACGGAGGCAACAGCTGCCTTGGTAACCATGGTAATAGAAAGACAGGTCAATGCAGAAAAGGGTAAGTGGTCCGATAGCTGAAAGTTGATCAAGGAAGGCAGGTCAGTTGTAATAATCTTTATGCAATAACCAATGCAAGTCCGATGTAGTACAAAATTGAAATGGGCCAAATAATGACGTTTGTTTATTACAAAGTGGACTTTGGGAAGAACATTAACAGGAATGTGAGCTCTTCAAAGCAAACCAGGCAGGAACTGAACACATGTACAGTCCCGTCTGGCAATTTCTCAGAGCCTACATTCCTACAAGCATGACGATAACATATATACATCAAAAAGTCGTCATGAACATATAATGCAAAGAATACAGACATTCCACCACCAATACACAAATTTAATTACAAACAGGTGGGACCATTTCGCTACAAGGTCACCCACAAACCTTTGACCACCCCACCAAGATCTAAGTTCTAATAATCTTTACCCCTTACAAGGAAAACTGATAGTAATAATATAATATTATTATTATTATTAAAACAGATAGATGATCATATTACATATTTTGATTTGTCTGTTAACATGAGTTATCACCAGTTTGTATTAGACAGTTTGTATTAGACAGTTTTGCTGTAGGTGTAACATTAAATAGATCATATCTGGTGTTTTGCAATAAACTATATTTCCAGAAGAAACATATTAGTTTCACTGTTGCGACTACATTTTTGCAGACTAATGCATTTAGAGGGTGAGATATATCCTATACATGCAAATGTATGTTTTCTTACAATCCTACGCACATCTTAGGTATATATGATAATATATCTGACACTATGCCTGACAATCCTACTCTACTATGTCACACCATTGCTTACACCCCCTCCCATTCAAATTTCTAATAAATGTACTCATTACTTTTTAAAATGCAGGCAACCATGTATGCTTCAGGATTGATTGAACTTTGGCATCTTACGGCTGATCTCTACAAGCCATGGATTGAACCACTGAAACACACTGACCAGTTGCCGTGGCTGTTGCCATGGATACCAGATGATGCTGAGGTTGCCAAGGAGATGGTTGATTCGTGGGTGGCGGGTGTGAAGAACATGCAGGATTTGTTTCATGGTAGGAACTCTAATCTCTCTCACGTAGACACATTGTTATTCTGCTGGTGGATGGGGCATGTCAGAGAACAAGGGTCAAGTAGAACAGAACTGAATAAATAAAGCAAACATTAGCCCATAGTTTCACTCTGTTTGGCAGTAGTGTTCTGTTAATCACTGCTATCTGAATCACATCAAGTGTGTGTGATATGCAACAATTTGTGTCAATGTCTATTTTATGTGCACCTCTTCAACATCTCTACACTATCCTCTTTGAATATAATTAAATAGAATCCATTTCAAACAAACAGAATTTTATTGTGTCTACTTCTGTCCAGAATAATATAACTTTCTTGTATGGCACAACAGCATAGTGATTAAAACATCGACATTTGCTCACGAATACGTGGGTTCGAAACCTGCTGCTGTTGCCTCAGTTCACTGAGTTGTATAAAAGAGTACCAGGCTATAGACAATGGTGGATATATGTGAGTGAATAGTCTTCATGCAATTACAGTGTGGCTGAATGGTTCCCAGAGAAGTCGAGTGGGTGTTGGAATGAACAGGTCTACCAGGGGGTGAAGTGTAAACAGGTCTACCAGGGGGGTGAATTGTAAACAGGTGTACCAGGGGGGTGAAGTGTAAACAGGTCTACCAGGGGGTGAAGTGTAAACAGGTCTACCAGGGGGGTGAAGTATAAACTGGTCTACCAGGGGGGTGAAGTGTAAACAGGTCTGCCAGGGGGTGAAGTGTAAACAGGTCTACCAGGGGGTGAAGTGTAAACAGGTCTACCAGGGGGGGGGGGGTGAAGTGTAAACAGGTCTACCAGGGGGGGTGAAGTGTAAACAGGTTACCAGGGGGTGAAGTGTAAACAGGTCTACCAGGGGGGTGAAGTGTAAACAGGTCTACCAGGGGGTGAAGTGTAAACAGGTCTACCAGGGGGGGGGGTGAAGTGTAAACAGGTCTACCAGGGGGGTGAAGTGTAAACAGGTCTGCCAGGGGGTGAAGTGTAAACAGGTCTACCAGGGGGTGAAGTGTAAACATGTCTACCAGGGGGGTGAAGTGTAAACAGGTCTACCAGGGGGTGAAGTGTAAACATGTCTACCAGGGGGGTGAAGTGTAAACAGGTCTACCAGGGGGTGAAGTGTAAACAGGTCTACCAGGGGGTGAAGTGTAAACAGGTCTACCAGGGGGTGAAGTGTAAACATGTCTACCAGGGGGGTGAAGTGTAAACATGTCTACCGGGGGGGGGGGGGGGGGGGGTGAAGTGTAAACAGGTCTACCAGGGGGTGAAGTGTAAACAGGTCTACCAAGGGGGTGAAGTGTAATATAAAAACTTACCTTTCTTTTCACCAGGGTTTGACTTCTTAGAGATTTGTTTGTCAAAATAAAGAAATTACTGGGGTGAAACATGAACTTTTACACATCTGGGGTACTTTTAACCATTTAGTTTTTACACGGTATATTTTCTGTTTCTAACGATGTTGTTAATTATTCACCTCACAACAGTTTCGCTTTCAAAGTTATAGTAATTGGCATTTTGATGATTAAAGTACATGATATGTAGTACATGACATGTAGTACATGACATGTAGTACATGACATGTAGTACATGACATGTAGTACATGATGTAGGTGACTTGTCTGTTGCAGGGTTGATTCCTGCATTCTCACCCAGTCCACTCACCTGGGTGTGGACTCAGTATGCTACGACTCTCACACTTTCCAACCTACCAGAACACTTCCTTGTCAACTACCACCGCCATCTTGGAGCGTTGCCATGGCATCATTTCTATGTTACCTTGCCAACGATTGATCACATGATTCAGGTGGGTGATGAGTGGAGATGAATGCACTTCAGATGCAGCCTGAAAGTGTTACAATTTCTTAGACTGATCACTGTTCATGTGTGGGGTCATCAGGTCTTTTAAGTTTTTAAGGTACAATGTCTTACTGTTTTTATCATAAAATCATGTTATAGCATAAACAGCATAATCGCCCAAATGTTTTTTAATGAACTGGAAGTGTTTTTGAAATTTAAATGATTTGAGTTCATTCGCATATTTACATATTGCATGCTCAACGGGGGCAGCCTAATAGGCAGTCCATATAACCTGATCCACCATCCGCTCTAGTCAGTCTAGGCTGCCCCTGCTGAATGGAAAACAAAAGCATGTTCTCTTTTATTAACCCAACTGTGCATAATAATAAAATTATTCACACACTGCGGATTTGAACATCAACAAACCTGATCCGTGATGGGCCAAATGAGTTGAGGGAGTTTGAAGACACCGTACCAAAGTCACCAACTCTATTGGTTCACACAACCCTGTGTGTGTGGGTTGCAGGTTCTTCAGAAGCACTCGTGTTGTGGGCAGTTTGTGGCTGTTGTGGTGACTGCGGTCAACTGGACACAGATAGTGACCACACTTCCACCAGAGTTGTTGTCTCCTCTTCTCGGATCTCTCCTTAACCTACTTGTTCACATGGCAACGAGTGTATCTGGGTTACAGGTACGGATCACCCACTGACCTTTCACTGACCACTCACTGACCATGCAGTGACCACTCACTGACCACTCACAGGGACGGAGATGACCAACCAGTGGACAGTCAATTGAGTTATCCAATGATTTTTTTGTACTATGTTTCATAGAAATGTAAATATTTTATTCGTGGAAGCAACCACCAAAGTAACCGCCAGAACAACCATCAAAATTGGCCTCATGAAAGTATTTTAATATGAAACATGCTTGAAAATCAAATGTAAGATATATACCTTCATAAAGAAATTAATCAAATCATTATTATATGTATTTATGTGACATAAAATCAACAAATAGCCAGCTGCTTGATGTCCCATGTTTTTTTTTTACGTTTTCATATGTATTTGTTAATTATTGTATTGTATTATATACACCTGTATTCAGGTTATTCACATTAAATGTGTCATACTTTCAGGACACATGTTTTCACCAGCTGCTGAAAACTGCTGAGTCATTCCAGTGGGACCTGGTAGAGCCAGCCTCATATGAGTCAGCTGTTACTTGGGTGCCAGGACACTATGATGCCAGATGTGTTCTTGTTGATGGAACATCTGGAATGTCTCCTCTCCTGAGGTTGGTGCACTTGTGCTTCCATCGACTTATAAAGTACGTTGTTTGTCTGTTCAGTAGTGAGCAACATAATGGCTGCCCAAAATAAACTGTGGCTCCTCTAATGGATAATATAACACTCCATTTGTCGACAGACAGTCGAGTATCCACGACAATGTGTACTCGATCATAGCCCACAAATATTTAGCAAATTATTGTGTTAACAAAGAGTACATCATACCAACAATAACATTTATTAATATTTTTTTAAATCATGTAAAAATCGTTCAATCAAGCATTTGAAAAACTTGGGCTGCAATCGAGCATGCGTTGGCATAGAGCCATAGATACATGATTGTTTCATCACATGACAAAGCAATCACGGGAATTTGTTAAGTGTTTAATTGTTCCTTTTATTAAATTTTGTTCAGCCATTTATGAATATGACATGTAATTTTAACAGACGAACAATGTCCTGCACCTTGATCATTCCTTGTAAAACATCAAGGGAAATTTTACAATGTGTGATGATTAATGAAACACTGTTCATGGTTGGCTCAATTAAAATGACATGACATCACCAAAAGCTGCAGCTCTGGGTTATGTTTGGTTTCTTTCAAAGTGCCACCGTGTAAGTTGTCATCTTTCTCTTTACAGTCTACTCAAGGTTGCAGCAGGCGTTGGGTCACCAGCACCTGCACCAGCACTTGCACCAGCACCTGCACCAGCACCAGCACCTGCACCAGCACCAGCACCTGCACCAGCACCAGTGCTGTTCAGCAATCAGTGTGCCTTTGTGCGTTGTGTCATCCAGCTGCTCTGTCGATGTTCGCACATCAAGAGTGTGGACGTGAAAGACTTTGAACCTGTCATCACAACTCTGATGGCCGACATAGAACTTGTTGTTGCCAGTTGTAAGTACTCAACAATACTGTTAGTTTGTTAGTTTGTTAGTTTGCAGTTAATTCCAGAAATATGAACTGATGCATGATGCGTTCTCATCTCTCGATGGTGGGATTAATTATTACGGAAATTATTGTTTTTAATTTAAATTATCACTTCAGTCATTAACATACTATATAGTCATTAACAGCCTGTATAAATAAGCATTGAATTAGTTTTTCTTATCGTCATATGGTTAGCAGATTGGCAATGTCAGCACAATGTTTTCTATTAAAAGTCAAAAATTGCACATGTGACATCAAAAAGCATAGCTAACCTAACTTGTTGATTAAGAAACAGAAACAGAACAAACTCAGTCATACAGTGCCGTGTGTAACTTCTGACAGGTCGTGATCCTAAAGTGCAATGGCACAATGCCGTGAGTCTATGCATTGAGCTCTTGGGCCTTCTCAACCGATGTAACCCTGAGGGCGATCATACGGCCAGCGTTGTCCTGCAAACACTGGTGCAGTGGTTCAGGGTATCGCCCTCCAGTCCCCTTGTGATGGCGTCGGTGAGAGCTGCCTGTCGAAGTCTGGCATCCATGTCTCATATGCTCCTGATAGTGGAGGTCTGTCTAGACATCTACTTCACCACAGGTGGGCACACTTTGCATTAAAACTCCATCGTCAATTAATTTAGCTCATAGTGAATCAAGATTGAACAAGATTACCATCCAAGGCAAAGGCCCAGATGGCAAGTGAACAAGGAAGCCATTGGCTTATCGAGAGTCCAACATTTTTCATCTATGTGTAACCCGCCCTCCTGAGATATGTGTCAACCTTGTTTTTAAACATATTCACACTGCTAGCAGTTACACAATCTGTAGATTATTTGTTCCATTCATTTATTGTCCTCTGTGAGAACGAGTACTTCCTGATATCCAGTCTACACTGCTCCTTTACTAATGTTACCTCATGTCCTCTAGTTCTACTTTCTTGAGTGAGAAAATGTTTCTATCAACATTTTCAAACCCATTCAATATCTTAAAAACAACAATTTGATCTTCTCTCTCTCGACCTCCTTGTCTAGGGTTGTTAAACCACATTCTTTTAGGCATTCTTCGTAACTAATCATGTTCATTGAGGTAGAGTGTGAATAGTAATATGCACAGCCGGTTTAATAAAAGACTGCACACTTTTTTTTTAATCATCGAAAGAAATAACTTTGATCGTTAGATTGGGTAATTTGTGAAAGTGAATATGTTTATGTCATAGTATATAGAGCTGGACCACATATGTCATAGTATATAGAGCTGGACCACTTATGTCATAGAGTATAGAGCTGGACCACTTATGTCATAGAGTATAGAGCTGGACCACTTATGTCATAGTATATAGAACTGGACCACTTATGTCATAGTATATAGAACTGGACCACTTATGTCATAGCATATAGAACTGGACCACTTATGTCATAGTATATAGGACTGGACCACTTATGTCATAGCATATAGAACTGGACCACTTATGTCATAGCATATAGAACTGGACCACTTATGTCATAGCATATAGAACTGGATCACTTATGTCATAGCATATAGAACTGGACCACTTATGTCATAGCATATAGAACTGGACCACTTATGTCATAGCATATAGAACTGGACCACTTATGTCATAGCATATAGAACTGGACCACTTATGTCATAGCATATAGAACTGGACCACTTATGTCATAGCATATAGAACTGGACCACTTATGTCATAGCATATAGAACTGGACCACTTATGTCATAGCATATAGAACTGGACCACTTATGTCATAGCATATAGAACTGGACCACTTATGTCATAGCATATAGAACTGGACCATTTATGTCATAGCATATAGAACTGGACCACTTATGTCATAGCATATAGAACTGGACCACTTATGTCATAGTATATAGAACTGGACCACTTATTTCATAGCATATAGAACTGGACTGGACCACTTATGTCATAGTATATAGAACTGGACCACTTATGTCATAGCATATAGAACTGGACCACTTATGTCATAGCATATAGAACTGGACCACTTATGTCATAGCATATAGAACTGGACCACTTATGTCATAGCATATAGAACTGGACCACTTATGTCATAGTATATAGAACTGGACCACTAATGTCATAGTATATAGAGCCCTTTTTCAGACTCCATCATGGTTTTGATCGCTAGACGGCGCATGTGTATAAACAGAATACATTGCGGGATTGATTGTTGACGGAGGTACAACTTGTAATCCCAATTAGAGAGTCGGAGAGAATTAGTTTCAGCAACGAATACAGCGTACCAGCTATAAAGTTTATTGATATTTAACAGAAATCGCAAAGTTGCCACCAGAATACAAAACAATCAGCTGATCTGACATTTTAATAACTTCAAACGTGATTGAGCATGCGTTGGTGTAAATACGTGATTGTTTCATCACTTGGCAATACATTCATACGATGTCATCTTTATGTTAGTGTTATATTATGTTAGTGTTATATTACGTTAGTGTTATATTATGTTAGTGTTATATTATGTTAGTGTTATATTATGCACCAGAGGGTGCTACGGGTTATTCTGGGCAGATTCTATTGAGGAAGGACCATTAAGTTATGCACAAGAGCAGAATGACGTGTCTAAAGCATATGTATATGTATATGTATATGCTGTTTTACAACAGGTTCACAGGGCAGATAAACTGCTGTTAAATCCTATCATATAAACAGTTGCATTAGAACTGCTCTCCTTCCAAAACACGACAATGTAGATGTATTTTCCATTCCCAGTGGTTCACTATATCATGTGTGCCAGTCTTTTGTGTTTCTGAAAATGTAATTTCCTGAGTCATTCAAAACTCAAGAAGTTCTTGCATTGTACTTGAATTATTATTTATTTTATTACCCTTTATCATACACCTGTGGCAGGAGGTGAGAGGTGGGAGGTTGGCCTCAAAAATAGATAGGAGGTGGGATTGGTGGAAGCTGAGACTTCTTGGAAATTGTGGGACATGGGAAATTGAGATCCATCCCACATCCTTCACAACCCCTCATAACCCTCTCACCCATATCTTGAAGTCATGTCGTGTTTTGTTGTGTGCTAAGTTTCTATGGCATTGCATCATTGTACATTGACAGATGTTGAACAGACCCACGAGTGTGGCTGGGCTCGGCCACTAGAGGTGCTGCAGGTGCCAGAGCTGCACCGAGACACATTTTTATCGCGGGCTGTCAACCAGGGCTGCTATCTGACTCTGTATGGCTACATGCTGCAGCAACTGCCTCTGAGTGGCAGCATTGAGGATGAACGAGTCCTTCTCACTCAGATCATCAGCTGGAGCCATGCAGCCAAGCCAAGGTGCACTTTAGTCATCACTTCATGTCACTTATCATCGTCTATGTTCACTTACAGGGGACTCCCGATGTAACAAATATCCACTTAAAAGGAACAACTTTGAAATTCCCGTTCTGTCCTGTACTGTTTATGTACCCATGGATATAAGGCACATTGGATATATTCAGCACTCTTACCCAGTCCAAACATGTTCCTTATAGCAAGAGTCCACTGTAAGCCAAGTTACAGCTGTCTTGTAGTCATAGCAACAGAAATTATGTTGATTTATAATGATTATTAAAGTCCTACAGTATACTTTCACTGTCATGTTCCATTTCTTATGTTGTAAATTCACGACTAAAATTTCATCAGCGATTTAAGACAATTTCCATGTGAAAATCCTTTGAAAAACTAAGTTATGTATCTGCATACTTTCACTTAGCTACTGTAAAAAAAACAGCAATAGCAGCATGGAATATCACTGTATAAATTTGGTGCTTTATAAATCATTAAATATCAAACATAACATGTATTTGAAGTAGTCCTATTGTGAATTGCAGTGCTGAGAACGAGGCCAAGTTGCTGCTATGGTGGCACAAGATCCTTGAGTTGTTGAGTCGTCAGCTGCACTTTGGCACGCAGCAGCTGGTCGTGATGCGCATGCTGCAACAGTTCCTCACATCCCTGACTCCCCTGGCTGAGGACAAGGCCAGCACGGGACTCCTCGGGGCCATTGGCTTCGGGCGCAAGTCACAACTTTCTCCCAGGTATGTTATGACGGACATATGTAACCCCCAAGGACATGTGTGTGTGCATGATCTTTTTAAGGAGCTTCAGTTAATCATTTCAATGCATGTGTGTTTACACACCGATGTGTTTACACATCGATGCATTGTAATAAGTTGTCTTTACAGTTTACATGATACTTTGTATATTTTTAATCTTATATATGATCAGCTGTACATTGACTCACAAATACCCTGGCAAGTCACACCAGAATCGTATATATTGGCTTTTAATATTCTATATATGTTACTGAAAATTATTGCCATTCATTTAACAATAGATGTAGTTAGTAAACTATGGTTACGATTAAAAGAAAATCTATATTAAAACATTCTTCTTTTATTTTTTTAAAAGCTACATAGAACAGTTCACGTGGCATGATCTGTTGAATATTGTGGTGAACATCATAGAAATGTATGTTTGTCGTCAGATTCCGCGTCATAGCGAAGTCACTCATTGCGTTCATCAAGGCACAACTTCACGATGACACTCACCTGCGCCTACCAAATCCCGCTGCCCCACACGAGAACCCCCCGTTGGCTACCTCACCGCAGGCAGCTCAGGCATTGGCACATCTAGAGTCAGTGCGTCACAATAAACAATACATGTCATTGAAGGATGACATCCAGGTAGCAGTGGAAGTCATCAAAGACCCTGCTCAGACATGTCTGGATGCACCTGTGTTTCTTGTTCGTCTTGTGTCAAGTTTGTTTGTTGATAAGAAATACTTGCATGTTCTACGAAGGAAAATATAGAGCCACGTTCACTAAGAAACAGTGTGTGGGTATATATGCCAAGCCACAGGGAATCTATACAGCGTTAGATGTGGCAAGTATATCTCAAGACAGCATCTGCAATTGACAAGCCATGAGATATTCTATCGAGGGTTAGGATGAGAAAGTTGATTGTGAAGTCCAACATGTGCCTTGATTCGTCTGTGTATAGACATTTTCAGTTACAATAGCTTTAGCTTTTGGTGGATGTGTCTAATAATCTCCTTAATAACATTGCAGTGCCATATATCTATGCATATTACTAATGTTATTGTGAGAATATTACTGGTACTTTGATCATGAAGTATTGGTAGTGCATGAATATACAAATAGACTGATGTGAATCATCGTGCTGGCTTAACATGTGCAAAGTCAGCCATGTGTATGAAGTGTATTAATAATGTTAAGATATAATCATCATAACTAAACAAGTAAAATATAACTGAAATTCTGTTTATTTTTGATGTGTGTTTCTTGGTAACATAGAAACATTCATTTGAGCTTTCCAATATCAACTGATGTTGCCATTTTATCATCAATGTCGAAAGATATAATATAAATACTTAATGAAACATCATTTGTTGTAGGGAATGATTTTATTGTTTAACCATTTCAAAAATAATTCTTACAATTACAGACAACATCCAGCACCATTTCATCCACACACACACATGTAAAATTCACAAATTATTGTTTAGATAATGAGCTACATGCCATTCTGTATACTAGACATAATTTCAATACATAAATACTCCATAAAATCCTACTACTATTCCATTAAAACTTCATTTGAATGACCTTGTTTAAAATGATCAGCCATGATTAACTTTGATTGTGATAAAATGTTTAAATTACGTTTTCTCTCAAATCACACCCCTTCCCAAACTACAGCACATCTAAGTTTGATTACAGAGCACAATACATGAAACTAAGACAAATGTGAAATTTGCATCCTCTGGTAGAGGTTTACAGCTAGACATTGGTTACATTCTATTATAACATTTTATTATTTATAAAAAATGCACTGGTAACATTTTAAATTTCTTGAATTATATTTTAAGGATATTATAACGTTACATTTGTTACAAGGCAGTAAAACATGCATCAATCCACTCACAGGACAATAAGTAACAAGTATTACACCTCTCAGATCTATATACCATTGTTCAGTACGAACCTCTGCAAACACAACAGCTGAGAATTGTGAGCCACTGTACATTCAAAACAACAGTACAATTGTACAGACAACTGCATTTATGTAAATTGTACAACCAACAAAGTATGTAAAACAAACCCTCCAAATAGTTCAACATTTGACTAATGTTCAAGGGTAGAGCCAGACTGTTTTTAAAAAGACAACCGTGGGATGAAAGAACTGCTTGGTTGTCACTAAAATGACCCTGTTACACAAGATTGATGAAGTAAAGGTTGGAGGAGATGGTATCAACTTTGCTTCTAACCTGTTCTCGGGTTAAGAACGAGACACTGAGAGGAAGATAAATTAGTTCTCATGTTGTCAACAACACCACCTGAAGCCCATGCATCACATTATAACAGCAATTTGATCTTCTAATGACTAGTAATGTCTATCAATGCAGACACTGATATCCCAGAAGATATGTCATTCAGTACATTTATTTCAAGTTAAATGTTCTCTGAAGTTGTAAAACACAACACTGCCACATCTGTATGACAGGGCAGCCACGTCGGTCAGGTATGACAGGATAGCCATGTCAGTCGGGTCTGACAGGGCAGCCACGTCAGTCGGGTATGATGGGACAAGTGTGGAGAAAGGGGTATCAAGTGTAGGGAAAGGGGATATCCAGGGTGGGGCAGCAGTATTTCAATGAACAATATCTTCAGTCTACATACCATATAGGCACAGGGTATTTGATTCTGTCAAGGAATTGTTTACTTTGAATAAACTCATTTCACTAACTGAAATGGGAACATTAACTCATATTAACATATAATCACACACTACGTAGTCTGCACATTTTTGTTATATTTTATAAATAATTGTTTTTCTGTCAACACCACTAATAATTAAATTATTTATATTCTATAATTGAGTAAAAACATTGACAGTTTAGTAGAATAGAATAAACGCTTTAGCACCAAGGTGTGGATTGCATGACTAATATTTGTAACTGAAGTTTTGTCACCACGGGAATATGTCTCGCTATAAAAATATCACCAACTGGCAGTCAAAATATGTATCATACAGGTAAGGTAATCAAAAACTATATTTAGTCTATTAATCTACACAGCAGATTAGCTGCACACAAATCACCATATACAATCTGCAGTCAGACATATACGTTTTTCATATCTGGTAATCACATATGCACTATGACATTAAATTATATTTATAGCAGATATCTTGAACGCAATTGTTGTTCTGGAAACAGCCCAGACAGCCAACTTAAGGACACAGATGAGATTAGTCTACAGTTGTCATCAGTAGAACTTCTTTGCAGCAGCTTCCTTGTGATTCCTGTAAGTCAGTACATCAATAACAATGTGTTACTCATATTTATTAACTTTAGTAATTACATTTAATGACTATTAGAATTTTATAACTACAGATTACAGTGATTCATGGAAATTAACAAACATAAATTACATGTTCTGAATAAAATAATATTAATTAGACTAGTGGTCTTGCAGAAAGGTATGCATCAAAATTCACTCAGAAGTTCAACAAAATTGTTTAGACAGAAACGAAATAAGAGGTTTCTGAAGGACATCGACACTTTGAAGTATCAGAAGAAATCACAAATAAAGAGGTATCCAAATGTAGGCACAGACAAATGTAGGCACAGACAAATGCAGGCACAGACAAATGCAAGCACAGACAAATGCAGGCACAGACAAATGTAGGCACAGACAAATGCAGGCACAGACAAATGACCAAGAAATAATTCACCCACTACCGAGGTTGAAACACAAGTAGTGAGTTGGCTGTACTTACTTGTACATGACATAGACGACGGCAGCAGCCGCCTGCATGCTCATGAAGAGGAACAGGTAGAAGGTGGTGACACACCCACCTGACTGGGGACAGTTGGACGCCGGCTGAAACAAGGAGAATGAATGTGTGGAGACTCCTGTGTTACCAGCTACGACAGCTGCTTGTAGAACCAACAGTCTTTATTAGTGCCATACATAGTGGTGTAAGTTATTGCTGTTTATAATATAAATCACAGCCATCTTGAGATACGACACTATAGAATGTGGGTTCTTCACATGACTTGACGTGCAGCACCATTCTAAGTTGGCAAGTTTCTGACAAAATGTTTAAAATGTGATTAAAGCATCACAACAAAAGAATGTTTCAGACATCCAGAGAGAAATGCTTAAAGGCCTTGTTGAAATAAATGTACATAAAAACTATATAAATATATTTGTATATGTGTTCTTCAATATTATGACAAATCCGAAACTACATTGTGGCCAATACATTAATACACTGATTTTAAAAGTGACAGTTCATAGTCTAAACATGGAAATATCTGTTTCCCGGAAATGCCTCGTGGAGCAGATTCATGACGTTATGTGTGGAGCACATCTCCCCCAGATCTGACATTCTAATAGGCCGCTGGATTTTATTTCATTTCAACCATTTCTCTTGTTGACGTGTAGAAGATTTGTTGTGGAAAACTGGCAATTCCAATTTGATTGGCCACTGGATGCATAGCTACTTTGAGGGATAAATGCAGTGGAAGATGGGCTTCAAAAGACAGACATTAAGACAGCTAACTTAAATTTCTTAAGATATACACAGCCAGTTCATGTCTGTATGGTGCCACGCCAGGCTGACTAACACGTCTGTATGGTGCCACGCCAGGCTGACTAACATGTCTGTATGGTGCCACGCCAGGCTGACTAATATGTCTGTATGGTGCCACGCCCGGCTGACTAACATGTCTGTATGGTGCCATGCCAGACTGACTAACATGTCTGTATGGTGCCACGCCAGGCTGACTAATATGTCTGTATGGTGCCACCCCAGGCTGACTAATATGTCTGTATGGTGCCACGCCAGGCTGACTAATATGTCTGTATGGTGCCACGCCAGGCTGACTAATATGTCTGTATGGTGCCACGCCAGGCTGACTAATATGTCTGTATGGTGCCACGCCAGGCCACTGCACATGCTCCAGGCAAGTGGCTGTGTTCCACATGTGACATCACACAGCTGTCAATCACAGTCAGGCCGCTGAACGTGCTCCAGGCCGGTGGCTGTGTTCCACACGTGACGTCACACAGCTGTCAATCACAGTCAGGCTGCCCATGTTCTCCAGGCCAGCAGCTGTGTTCCACATATGACGTCACATAACTAGCATAAATCTAATGCTTATATCGCTCAGCACTTTCCAGGCAGCAAATTTAAAGGCTATGTTGTATGCTCTTATTCAGTACATAACACATATGGCAATACAATCATTTGAAAGTGCATCAATCATTTGTCATTAAGGAACATTGCAAATTTAATCCCAGGATATAGCCTTTATACTGTTGACAGAAATTAACAGAAAATGTTTTTAAATAGTAAGCAAGTTATCTGAATTATTAGTTTAGTATGAGGTTTTTTATTATAACGAAATGCTCTTTGTGGGTACTCATGAATTCATGTACCACTTTGTGGGTACTCATGGATTCATGTACCACTTTGTGGGTACTCATGGATTCATGTACCACTTTGTGCGTACTCATGGATTCATGTACCACTTTGTGGATACTCATGGATTCACGTACCACTTTGTGGGTGCTCATAGATTCATGTACCACTTTGAGAATATCAATCAATATTGATTCATTTTTAACAATCTTGTATTTTATGCACCTATGAACATAATTCTTATTCCGGATATATGATGCTTTGTAAATAAAAGTTATCATTATAGCCCCATTAATTTTATGGTGTTATATATGTATATGTTAGAGAAACAGCAGATAGATACTAACCTTGCTTGAGAGAGTCCGTACGTCATTTTGTAAGGTGTAGATATTGTTGAGTATGTCAGCATTTAACTTCGGGTCAACATCTTGACCAGTGCCCCCTGGCTGTCCGACTCTATTGGACACGTGGTCCAATACAGCTCTGTCTCCAAGAACAGCAAGAAGACAGTCATAACCATCAACTTGTCATAGTTAACCTGGCAGTTATCACATACATCACAAATATTCTATATGATTGTCTTAAGGAACCGTGAAATGGACATTAGCAAAGCGAATTATCTGGAACAAAACGAAGTCAGCATACCGCATGTCTGTCAGACTTTGTGTCAGTTGTCGTTGGTTACCAAGAAGTTCCTCCAAGTCGACTCGGCCAATGGTGCCCCCTGTGGCTCCACCCCCCACGGGCTGGCCACGCTAAAAAACATCACATACAGTAGAGCCGCAGTTCTAGTGGAGCCAACACTGACAAATTAAAGTCACTTCAGTGCCAATGTAATAAACATAAAAAAGTATGTTTTTGCCTTGTCCTTTTATTCGTTCACATAATTCAAGAGCCAAGTACTCATTTATACAACTGTGTGAACTGGGGCTGTGTCGAGTTATAGAAATAATAAATAAGGATTTGAAGAGAAGATTAATGCCAGATATGCTTTGCACCCTAGTCCAGTGGATCCTCCACCACTGTCGTACCATCACCGATGGATCCTCCACCACTGTCGTGCCATCATCGCTGGATCCTCCACCACTGTCGTACCATCACCGTTGGATCCTCCACCACTGTCGTACCATCACCGTTGGATCCTCCACCACTGTCGTACCACCACCGTTGGATCCTCCACCACTGTCGTACCATCACCGTCGGATCATCCACCACTGTCGTACCATCACCGTTGGATCCTCTACCACTGTCGTACCATCACCGTTGGATCCTCTACCACTGTCATACCATCACCGTTGGATCCTCCACCACTGTCGTACCATCACCGTCGGATCATCCATCACTGTCGTACCATCACCGTTGGATCCTCTACCACTGTCGTACCATCACCGTCGGATCATCCACCACTTATTTTTATAACAAAAACTTAACCAACTCACAGCGTCAATCTGTGTTGCGATTCTGTCATTGCGGGACACTAGGTTGTCAATCTTTTTGTTGAGTTCCTGCATCGTATCATGAATGGCATTCTGTCCAGCATAGATGAGGTTCAACTCCCGGATGTCCTGACTCTCATACTGAAACACACAGGCACACACTACACAATTCATATTAAATGATAATCTTCGTTGCATATTCATTAATTAATCACAAATCAAACTATTACCCACGGCTACATTAATTAATCTTCAAATGGACACCCATGTTCTAATATTGATAAAAAATAAAACAGATGGACTGCTAAACAGCCCCTAACCCAAAGTACCATTCTTCATTCATTCGTGATAAATTTTAATTAAAACCATCAACACATCTATGGCTGCCATTGTACAAGATATTATGTTAACATATTAGGTAAGAGAAAACCTGCACTGATGGAAGGGAAACATTGCATGTGCAGTTGTGCACACCTACATGCTTCCCGGAGGGCATGCACACCTACATGCTTCCCGGGGGGCATGCACACCTACATGCTTCCCGGGGGGCATGCACACCTACATGCTTCCCGGGAGGCATTGCACATTTAATGCCTCTTGGAAGGCATGAACACTGTAAGTTAGACAAGTGTGTGGGTTCACTCACAATGGTTTCCCCCTCCTCTTGATGCTGTCTCACCTCAGGATGCTCCTTTTGATACCTGCACACACAGGAAGCCAATGACACACTCACTTCAAGGCTTCAACTAGGTGCACACACAGGAAGCCAATGACACACTCACTTCAAGGCTTCAACTAGGTGCACACACAGGCAGCCAGTGACACACTCACTTCAAGGCTTCAACTAGGTGTACACACAGGCAACCAGTGACACACTCACTTCAAGCCTTCAACTAGGTGCACACACAGGCAGCCAGTGACACACTCACTTCAAGGCTTCAACTAGGTGCACACACAGGCAACCAGTGACACACTCACTTCAGGGCTTCAACTAGGTGCACACACAGGCAGCCAGTGACACACTCACTTCAAGGCTTCAACTAGGTGCACGCACAGGAAGCCAATGACACACTCACTTCAAGGCTTCAACTAGGTGCACACACAGGCAGCCAGTGACACACTCACTTCAGGGCTTCAACTAGGTGCACACACAGGCAGCCAGTGACACACTCACTTCAAGGCTTCAACTAGGTGCACACACAGGCAACCAGTGACACACTCACTTCAAGGCTTCAACTAGGTGCACGCACAGGCAGCCAGTGACACACTCACTTCAAGGCTTCAACTAGGTGCACGCACAGGAAGCCAATGACACACTCACTTCAAGGCTTCAACTAAGTGCACACACAGGCAGCCAGTGACACACTCACTTCAGGGCTTCAACTAGGTGCACACACAGGCAGCCAGTGACACACTCACTTCAAGGCTTCAACTAGGTGCACAAACAAGCAGCCAGTGATTACAGTTATTAGTTGTAACTATTTACATAAACAGCACATTTTACTGTAATTTGCACAGCAGAACAATTATTTGAATGGGGCGCTATAAAAGAAATGTATTATTATTACATATGATAACAGAAATATGTCAGAATGGACAAGGCCTGATGTAAACAACTGGAAAATAGCCTTATTGTTAAATCTACACATCCTCACTAACCAGGGGTGCAGAGTTGGCGTTAATTTAATCAAATTGATTAAATCATCGATTAAATCATCGATTAAATCAATATGAAAAAATCAAGATACTGATTTTTTTTCAGATCATGTGATCACCGAGGCATGACTTTGACTGAATGGAAAGAGGGCAGAGAGGCAAACCTTTATTTGTATTGTCACCTGCAAAGGACCAACTGACTGCAGCTAATTGCACGCTTTGATTTAATCAGTTGATATGTGGCTTCACAGTGAAGCCATACATATTTTTTAATAAAGTTTAAATTTGTACATAACAACTTTGTTTTAATTCTTTAGAAAGGCTAGGAATGAAATGTTCTGCCCATTGGGTATATTATGATATTCCACATATTTATTTATTTTCAGAACTATATATTATTTCTTATAAGATTTGTCGAGAATGTTAAAAAAATCAAATAAATCGATTTAATTGAAAAAATCCGATTTAATCGAAAAAATCCGATTTAATAGATTTTTTCGAAAAAATCATGATTTTTTTTCAACCCTGCAGGGGTGGTAGTAGTACTACACTACCCCTGGCAGATAAACCTGTTGAAACGTGGAACTTTCAGTTTTTCCCATGCCATGTGTGAAAGTAGGCTGAATCATCTGTACTTCAACCTCCTGTCTTGGTTGATGTCTTTTTGAGAATTAGACGCGTTCCACCAAACTTCAAATGGCATTTCCAGGAATGACCTGTCCGACCAACGATGACGGGTCCACTGCCAATTAAGGTTAAATTACTTCCCAAACATTACATGTAACATCATCCACAATTGGCCACGTTTCAACGGAGTTATCTGCCAGGGGTACTGTTGAGCTCGGCAGTCCCCCTGGTGGTGATGATGAACCTAAATAGAGAATAAGAATTGTAGAGGAGGCAATACAATGACTGAAAGGAGTACACAGAATTACTGCCTAGGATTAGTTACAAGATGGTGTCTTGTAGAGAGTAAATTATGTGTTGTTAAGAGTAAATTAGTTATTCTCCTTCCGATACATTAATACAAACAAGATACAATGCAATGGTGATGTACACACTCTTCTCTGGCCTTGTCAAGTTTCTGGCCGTATTCATCAAACTCCGCCTCATATTTCTTGAGGTCTTCTGGAGGAAGGACGGTGGCTGCAGCCTCGTCCTGTTGCCAAACATAAACCATCCAGTGACATGGATGCTACACTAGTTTACTAGATCAATAAATAACGCTTTACAAAACTGATACAGCAAGAATGCCATGTATGTAGTTTGTACTAACTGCTGAATGCAACATCCAATAAAAAAACAGATGGCAAGTGCACAAGGACGCCATTGGCTTGTCAAGATTCGAACAATGTGTCACCTATGTGTAACTCACCCTGATGAGATATTTGTCAATTTTGTTTTTAAACATATTCACACAGTGAATTATTTTGTCATCCTCTCTGAGAATGAGTACTTTCTTATCTACGATCTACACTGTTCCTTTACTAACACTACTTTGTGTCCTTGAGTTCTTCTACTTTCCAAAAGGTACATTAGTTTTAGTTAGAAATCCATCTGGTTACTGTGGTACTTACAGCAGTGTACTGCTCACTGAGACTGTGAGTCAGGAAGGAGTGCACATCGTGGTCATCTACAACACATGTAGCCACAGCTACAGTACTCATACAACACATGTAGCCACAGCTACAGTACTCATACAACACATGTAGCCACACCTACAGTACTCATACAATGCATGTAGCCACAGCTACAGTACTCATACCACACATGTAGCCACAGCTACAGTACTCATACAATGCATGTAGCCACAGCTGCAGTACTCATACAACACATGTAGCCACAGCTGCAGTACTCATACAATGCATGTAGCCACAGCTACAGTACTCATACAATGCATGTAGCCACAGCTACAGTACTCATACAACACATGTAGCCACAGCTGCAGTACTCATACAATGCATGTAGCCACAACTACAGTGCTCATACAACACATGTAGCCACAGCTACAGTACTCATACAACACATGTAGCCACAGCTACAGTACTCATACAACACATGTAGCCACAGCTACAGCACTCATACAACACATGTAGCCACAGCTACAGTACTCATACAATGCATGTAGCCACAGCTACAGTACTCATACAACACATGTAGCCACAGCTACAGTACTCATACAATGCATGTAGCCACAGCTGCAGTACTCATACAACACATGTAGCCACAGCTGCAGTACTCACACAACACATGTAGCCACAGCTGCAGTACTCATACAATGCATGTAGCCACAACTACAGTACTCATACAACACATGTAGCCACAGCTACAGTACTCATACAACACATGTAGCCACAGCTATTGTACTCATACAGTGCATGTAGCCACAGCTGCAGTACTCATACAACACATGTAGCCACAGCTGCAGTACTCACACAACACATGTAGCCACAGCTGCAGTACTCAAACAACACATGTAGCCACAGCTGCAGTACTCATACAACACATGTAGCCACAGCTGCAGTACTCATACAACACATGTAGCCACATCTGCAGTACTCATACAACACACGTAGCCACAGCTGCAGTACTCATACAACACACGTAGCCACAACTGCAGTACTCATACAACACATGTAGCCACAGCTGCAGTACTCACACAACACATGTAGCCACAGTTGCAGTACTCACACAACACACGTAGCCACAGTTGCAGTACTCACACAACACATGTAGCCACTGCTGCAGTACTCATACAACACATGTAGCCACAGCTGCAGTACTCATACAATACATATAGCCACAGTTGCAGTAATGAGTAGGTGAACATTGTTGGACTCTCGATAAGCCAATGGCTTCCTTGTCCACTTGCCATCTGGGCCTTTGGCTTGGATGGCAAATCTTGTTAAATCTTGTTAATCATACAACACATGTAGCCACATCTGCAGTACTCATACAACACATGTAGCCACAGCTGCAGTACTCACATAACACATGTAGCCACAGTTGCAGCACTCATACAACACATGTAGCCACAGCTGCAGAACTCATACAACACATGTAGCCACAGCTGCAGAACTCATACAACACATGTAGCCACAGTTGCAGTACTCATACAACACAGCAGCTTTCTCGCCTTAGTATTTACTTCATAGCATTAGTCCACACGTCATATTGGCTATATGCAGCCAAAATGTTACAGAAGTTACTGAAAAATGTTCATGTTAATGTGACCACAACAACTATATTCAAAGGATTGACACTGGAGCTACCGTATGAGAAAGATGCGTCAGCCCTCTGACAACAAGAGTTGCAAAGAAAGTCATATAAACTACAAGTTGTGCAGTAACAAAACAACTGGACAGAAGCCAGACCTGCGAGCCCTCCAGTGGCAGCTGACACTCCGAAGTAGCCCTCGGCCGGCAGCTCAACGCTCTCTGCACGCATACACAGCTCGTAGTTATTGACGTTGTCAGACATCCCATTGTGGAACCAAACCTACACGAGTACACAGTGTCACAAAGTGCATATGTATATGAACACATGTACAAGAACACATGTATACACAACACATACATGAATGTAATGCATGTGTATACAATGTACATTCCTTGGCTGTCATATAGATATCTTCTACCTAAAAATTTATTTTTTCATTTCGAGTGTATGCCTACTTTAGATACAGTACAACAAATTAACGAAGATGGTGTAAACTGGCTATTACATATGCTTGTCTTGAATTAATTAATTTCGGTATAAGTTTTAGATAACTTAACCATTTTTTCACAGATTGTAGGTAAAATACTATATAATATAACAGATTAAAAACATTTGGAGGTTTTTTATTTATTTGGTTATGTTACAAGGTTTTTACTAAATTTTTGTAAATGTGAAAAAAATAAATGACATACATATAAGTATGACAGTGTAACTGATAACTTTACAGCAGATTTTGCTACACCACAGTGAATGAATTAAGCAAAAATTTAATGACAGCCTAAAGGGGCAGTGTATTTTTGACACAAACCCTTCAACAATCGTAGTTTACTGCTGTATTACGCTGCGTGCATGTAAAACACGTTCATATGCAAAATTGCAACATCGTGAGTGTTGTAGTTTTTCTCAAACAATATTTTAAACATCATATCCCGGTTATTAATTAAAACACTATTTCAACAAATGCTTGTTTTTGTGTTGAAATTTACAGTTTTTCACTGGCGTTTTATGTATTGTTGACAAAAATAATGGCCATTTGTAATGTTGATATGTCTCCTTAATTTGCTGCCACAATAGCCCTTGAATCTGAACTTGTAACGTGTTGTTGTCTATATCAGGTTACGCCAGCCATCTAACAAACACGTGGCAGGGTGTGTGTACGGTCATTTTGACTGGCCCGTTATCCTGCGGGGTCACCAGGTCACATATGGGTCGACATTTCTGTTCATGTCAAAGGCACAATAAACTACGTTAATGCTCACTAAACGCTGATGTTTGCTGGTTTAAGTATATGATTTGGTTAGATATAATACTGATTTGTACTAGCATTACAGTTAGCAGACGATGTGGTCTGCTTTCACGGTGAACGAATACAGCTGATTTGAACATCGCAGTGCACACGATCGTTACTATGGAAACATTGTCGCTTTTCCAGGAACTCAAGGGGATTTCCAAAAGGACTGCGTTTTTAAAGGATGTATTGACAAAATATGACATTAGTGCCAGGTGATTTCTTGTGATGTCGATGTTTAGTTCAGCATATCCTAGCATGTTATGAAGAAAAAAAATCTACTGACACGCTAGCCGCCCCAGCCACCTTAATCTTAATATTCCAAATATATATCTAGAGCACCTTGTAGTCAAAGTCACACTTAATAATTCAATTCCCTCAACAACAATCATCTGAACTGTAATTTTTAATTAACTAAACCACAATCAAAGTTAGTTGAAAATGTAACACTGTCAAAAATTACTCCTTACCGTCAGCGCTTTCTTGTAATACTGAACTTTGACCCTAACTGGGAATGGTTTGTTGCGGAAGTCTCGTAGACATCCGCCTAGCTGCTGGTGGCTTCCATCTCTGCAATAATAGTGAATAAAATACAAAAAAGCATATGGCATATGATGACATTGTAGAGCGCGGTAGCACAATGGTTAGAACATTGGGCTGTCATTGTGGAGCACTGTAGCACAATGGTTAGAACACTGGGCTGTCATTGTGGAGCACAGTAGCACAATGGTTAGAACATTGGACTGTCATTGTGGAGCACAGTAGAACAATGGTTAGAACATTGGACTGTCATTGTGGAGCACAGTAGCACAATGGTTAGAACACTGGGCTGTCATTGTGGAGCACAGTAGCGCAATGGTTAGAACACTGGGCTGTCATTGTGGAGCACAGTAGTACAATGGTTAGAACACTGGGCTGTCATTGTGGAGCACAGTAGCACAATGATTAGAACATTGGACTGTCATTGTGGAGCACAGTAGAACAATGGTTAGAACATTGGACTGTCATTGTGGAGCACAGTAGCACAATGGTTAGAACACTGGACTGTCATTGTGGAGCACAGTAGCACAATGGTTAGAACATTGGACTGTCATTGTGGAGCACAGTAGCACAATGGTTAGAACACTGGGCTGTCATTCGAGAGGACTGCGGTTCAAATCCTGTTGTTACTATTTCAAAGCTGAGGCAATTTTTTTCACTACACATTGCCCCAAATGAGTACTTAGTAATATACAGTGGAGGCTATGTGTGAATGAATAGTCTTCATGCAGTAATTGCAGTATGGCTGAATGTTTCCCAGAGAAGTCGAGTTGATGTTGGCACGAATAGGTTTGCCACAGGGTAAAGAAGTGATTTGACCGATCTGAATGACTAGATACCATTGTTATATATAAATTGACCTTAAATTTTTTTCACAAAAAGCCTACTCAATGTACTAAGCCTATATTGGTTAACCAGTATAACTACAATTATTAACATCACTAAAAACAAAATACCTACATATATGTAAGTGAGACATGATATTTCAGCAAGCTCTACAATGCTCTATTATTTTTTTCTAAACTCTCATTTATCCATTTTAAATTGCACTATACTATTTGTAACCTGTTTCTGTTTTGTTACCTCAATACTGATGAAAACAAAAAGATACATACGTCTCATGGCTATATGACTGCATGCCATCATTCACCATCACCATCACGTAGGGGTTGTTGTGCTGAAAACACAAAACATACAATCTATAACATTTCTATCGTATTCAATTAATTAATTACACAAAAATGCACACTGTAAATGAACTCCTTAATGTTACAGTTTTAAAATCACAAACATTGCAAATTATTGTACATTTAATAAATAAAAACTGTTAACACCACGACAGACTAGACTCACCTGATTATCATTGTCAAAGGAATCAAAGAACACAGCAAGTCCGTCCCACTTGTCGTTACTGCCAAACACGGGCCCTTCGATGCCCTTTGTACCAGTGTACCACAATGCCTGCGGAACAACTCAAATGTGTCAATGTTTCGCCATGTTATAACAACATAAGACATATAACGTTACATTAATGTGTCCACAACACAAAAATGCAATAAATAAATTAACTATGGTAAATGAGTGCTCTAGTTGAAGGGACTATCTTTACCAATTGGTTTCAACTAAAAAATTACACTTGACAAATTTGACAAATCAGTGCATTTCTGTAATGTATATAATATTATATAAACTGGCTGAAACTATTCTCATTTTAAACAGCCCCACATCACTTTAATAGGAAGGCAAACCCATGGAATCATGCACAGTTAGCATGTGTCCTAACAATCAAAAGTATACAAATTTGACTAAAACTAACCAACTGTAAAATTGTGTCATGTGTGCTTACCAGACCATCAGCTCCAATCCTGCCTCGCCCACTCACGCGGAACACCATGTCAATCACCCAGAACGGATGAGTGTTCTTCTCATTGCTCCAAACATTACCTGGTCACGCAGAATAAAATTTCAAGGAATCAGATTAAAATGGGTCTTACATTTTGCAGCATCCTATTGTGCTATGTCAACTGAATTTTAATGTCTACAAACAATGTATGAGGCAATGCACAAATTATAACATAAATCGTGATAAATGTGTTATAGTTAAGAGTTTGTTAATGACTAAGTATGTAACAAAAACACAAACCAAAATGAAATTATTCTGAAGAGTGAACCGGTTCTTTGCATTGGCAATTCAGCATAATGTTTGGATTACCTCTTAAATATTAATAATTATAATTTATCAATGTATTGAAATATGTAAAAAAAAATATTATCATATACTTAAATATGCACCATGCCTTTATTTCTACTATTTATTCTGACTTACCTTTCTTACTCTTGATATTATCACATACTTAAATATGCACCATGCCTTTATTTCTACTATTTATTCTGACTTACCTTTTTTACTCTTGATATTATCACATACTTAAATATGCACCATGCCTTTATTTCTACTATTTATTCTGACTTACCTTTCTTACTCTTGAGTGATGGTGTGATCCTTATTGAATCGTCACTTGCAATAGAATCTAAGAACATAAAAACCATTATGAACACAGTTTGGAATTACGATTGGTGAAGGGTTTGTGTCAAAAATACACTGCCACTTTGTGACTTTAGGTTGTCATTCAACTTTTGCTTAATTCATTCACGGTGGTGTAGCAGACGTAATTCTTTTATGTTTTCAAAAATCTCTCTTAAAGTTATCAGTGACACTGTCATACTTATATGTATGTCATTTATTTCTTTTCTCTAAACAACATAATTTTGCATTTTGTGGCTATTTTTTTCACATTTACAAAAATGTTTTTAAAATCTTGTAACATAACCAAATAAATGAAAAACTCCAAATTTTATTAATCTGGAATATTATATAGTATTTCAACTACAACCTGTGAAGAAATGGTTAATTTATTTTAAAAACTTCTACTGAAATTACTCAATTCAAGACAAGCATATAACAGCCCCCCCAGCTACCTTAACATTTTAATATAGATTATGAAATTAATTTGACCTAGACAAGTTGATTGCTTCTATGATTATTTGTGTCTTATACGTTTAATTATAATTATAGTCTGGTGATTACATTTCAGATTTTGAACTTATAGCACATGTATGTAGTCTAGTGGTTTAGCATAGAAGTAGCATTGATTTGCATTTATTTTGCTGTACCAAA
Organism: Lamellibrachia satsuma; assembly: GCA_033239005.1. Lineage (NCBI taxonomy): Eukaryota > Metazoa > Annelida > Polychaeta > Sabellida > Siboglinidae > Lamellibrachia > Lamellibrachia satsuma. The sequence continues at coordinate 4,730,342 of BSQZ01000007.1, forward strand.
TACTGAAGAACATCTACCAGTATGCTGTATCCAGTAGGAGCAAGGCTCAGCAAGCTAATATTGTCAAGCGATACTAGCACAGTCATGACCAAAATGGGTCTGCAATAAACACACAAAACTCATATAATTGCTAATAAATTTCCAAATTTATTAGCAAAACTTGGCAAAAGCCAAATGTTGCTGTTTAAAAAAAAATTTTTTTACAGATAAAATCCATCACACGTCTCTCTGAATATATGACACTAATAAAAACCATCACTGAATCTGTTTTGACAGTTGTAACAGAGGTACACGTGTTGCATAGCAAAAACCATATGGTGACGGATGACAACCGGTTGAGCCGGTCTGGAGGTGGCAGAAAAGAATAGTACTCACGACCACCGTGTGTCCAAAATGGAATGGACCCGTCTCTTTGCACTAAATGAGGTCCTTTGAAACTGAGCTTGTACTCAAACCGTCGATGTGGTTCATCGGGGCCAACTGCTCCACAAACAGCGACAATAACTATCGTCAAAAGAACGACACTCCCACTTCCCAGAGCCAGAGAAGGAGCTGTCATATTTGTTCACTACGTACTCGCTTGAATGCCGACTATAAATTTTGTTTTACACAACTGCTCAAGAAGACCTGTGACAGATATAATATTCTATAATGCCATTAGTTTCTAATAAAAATCGCATATTGCTAAGTAATGAAAACTGTAAAACAAGTGCATTATCTCGATGACACCCAACGTCAGCTTTAGCGCGAGTGGCACCGGAAGTGCCTAAGCGGAAGGGGTACAGGTGAATTCGGCCCACGGATGGTTTGGCCCATGACGGGTTCGGACCACGTCGACGGATGGTTCGGCCTAGTCGATTCGGCCCATGCACACGGGTGGTTCGGCCCACTTCACTGTCGCTATTGAATTCAACGACGGTCGATTCGGCCCACTCTAGTAGCGGACACATAAGCGGCGGAAATCTAAGAATAGTCGTTTCGAAGAACCTAAATAAACCTAAGTAAGTATAACATAATAAAAAAGTTATCATTACGCAGCCACCAATTGTTGAAAATATTCGTTTCCAATTATTTCGTTATGTTATTTGTAGCTTGGTGGAATCTGTGCATGCGTGAATTGTCCGGAGCTAGCCAGGATTTGAACAGAACTTCTGCGTTCATTTTTCCAATTGCCACACAGACCCTTTGTACAAATTTGGACAAATGTTCTTACCTCAGATCTTCAAATGGTGTATGGGGCTACAAAGAGCACTGGCTCAATAATTATTACAGTCATTAGCTGATTTTCTCCCTTTTTACCAAATGTTGGATTACAGCTATAATAAAACCATCCGGGGTATACATGTGAACCACCATTGTCATGAATAACAGAGACAGAAGTATATGTAGTTTATGAGGGACATGGATAAAGTGATCAGTATAAACTAACCCATATTCATCACATTTGTTACTTTTAACCTGGTTAATACCATTCACGACCCCCTCTACAGTAACAGTATTTTTTACAGTCATTACAGTATGCTTCTATTCGATTATGTATATTTTGTAACAATGAAGACATATCCTCTTCATTATAAGCTACTGAATTATACAATTCGTCATATTTAGATTTGTTATTCACACATGTAACAGTCGTCATCATATATATTTTTATTAACTTACATTTTGCATGCCCTGAGTCTAAAATAACATGAAGAACAAGGCTTTGATCAAAACTGAAACTGGCACCATATGCTATATCATGACATGCACGAACAATGCCATATAATTAACTGAACCGAAAATTACGCAGGCATTTGTGTGCCCAATAACATGTAGTGATATTTACTTATTAAATTGATTTAATGCGTCATACAGTAGGTAATTTAGTTTGTATTTTAGTGTATATCACAGCAAGACTATTGCATCCTAATGCATTTATAGAAAATCACCTTCCAAGCATGCCCGTTACATCCCTAAGATACCATACACAATTACAGTACTCGTGACAGTGCAGACAGATATATAAATATAATGCGTCATACATGATGTACAATCATTTTACTTCGGTGCGTAATACCAGTTATCATTACACTGATATGTGTAATTATCTGCATCCAAGACAAATATTTTGAGTAGAGATTACTGATAGGCAAAATAAAATACACAATATATGAAGTACACCACGTATGCAGAGCCTTTACCATGTCATAGCTGCCACCAGTGAATGCGCATGATTTACAAAGGAAGTCTACCAGTGCGCTCCAGTTTCGCAGCATCTTCTTGTCCATAGGTATGCAGGACGCATGGGTCCAACAATCGCATTCTGAACATTCTATCACGTCCCATACACATTCTTCTTGACACCATTAACAAGGATAGCGACACTTCCTAGCGCATTTGGATCCTCGTGCCATAGTTGTTGTTGCAAATAATGATGATGTGACGCCCTTATATAGGAGCTAGTAGCCTTCATGTCCCAGGTTAACACATGTATGCCCGATGAATGGAGCCGGACCCTGCCTGATCAGAGTGCACGAAGCTGCTTTGGAAGTAGCTGCTTTCTGTGATCTACAGGGACCATCTACAGTTCGCTTACCTCCACTCTGACCGACTGAGGTGTCAAGCAAGATCTACACAGTTGTAGCTAGTAATGGATTAGCCCTCACTTTAAAGGTTTGTTATTCCTGTGCTTGTCATCAAAGGGAGGTTTAATTAGATACCACTGAAGTACAATGCACTGTCTGTCTGATACACTGGGCAGGTGTGAATAACAGAAAAAACGCTGCATAAATCAAAGACCCTACGCAGGTGGTTTCGGGCATCAAGCCAGGCTGTGTGCTGATCATGTCATGATCATGTCATGGAAATTAGCTGTGTCCTAACCCTATCCACCCAGTCTAATACGATTTTAGCTATGATCATAATCAATGCTTCAATTTGGATTACTTGAAAAGAAAACCAAGCTTTTACTTGTATATTTTATATAACTGTGGATGTCAGAGTATATGTGATTGATGGTCCACTGAAAATCATGCCATAAACGTGACATGGTCACCACCATGAAATAAAGCTTTTTCAGGTATATTTGAATATTTTCACAAGAAATATACCTGGGAATTTGACCTACCAGAGACGAGATGCTTCGCTGACAACATCACCTTGGTGATGGGACTGGTGTGTACGTTGAACGTCTGGAAGAGCTGTGGGCCCTGTCCCACTGATTCTCCTGCACAGCTCCCGAAATTGTCCAGTAGGCTATCTCAATCCATTTCCCACTCAGGGCCAAAACTGCCCTGCTTCACAGGAGCAACTTGCACATTAGCGTAACAAATATAATCAACACATCTAAATGAGACGTTGGTCTTAAGCGAACTTTCTATGAGTAGTCAAATGTAGCAAGCAGGGAAACTCACCTGTTTTTGGGTTGAGATAGACACTGAGGGCTGAGATATGGTCCCCACTATGGTCTTTGTCCTTCATACACAGCGGGAACTTCTGCATGACTGTAGGTAGGATGCAGAAACAACAACATTCAATCAGCTTTTCAATGTCTGCATATGCATATTCTGTGTACTCTATCTAACCTATAAAGAAGTGTATGTTTGTCTGTCAGTTGTGTCCTATTCACTGATGTATTTGTGGGCCAATCTAGATGAAACTCTAAAAGGTGACCCAGGAGCCCTTTCTGACGAACGTGGAGGGTCAGATGGGGAACCATCCACATGGGCACCCGGGGGTGGGGATTAAATTTTAAAAAAGGCTTTATTTTGTTTTCTATATCATCATAAAGATAATAATTATGGCTGCCCTTTTCACCTCGATACCAGGATTACACCGACTACTGTCCTGCAGTACACCACCTTATATTAACTGTGTGGCCATGATGAGAGTCCTTGTTGACCACCACTGTCTCCGGTCCTGAGAAGCTTTGGTTGATTCTGTTCCATTCAGCCTTGTCCCCGGATTCTCATCCACCCAACAGGCTTTCTGCCATCCTCTAGCACCATACCTGCTAAAATCAAACATCTTCTTCCTAGCAATGTGGCCAAAGTACCCAAGCTTCCTTGCCATCACTGTTCTCAATAGTCAACAACTGTTTTCGATTTTACTTACGTAGTCATTTCTTTTCAATCCAGCTAATAACCAACAACCTTCTATAGCATCGTACCTCAAGAATGGCAACATGCTTTTTGCCTGCCATTTTCAAAGTCTTACACCACCTACCTATGTAGCATATCGATCCGTTGCCACGAAGGAATAGATAATGACCCAACCATGTCATAGCTTGTCACTGGAACCATGTCCTGTAGCTACAACAGAACAGTAATATGTGCAGTCTTTGCACATTTCTACCGGTTTGATACATTTCCTCTGCAGAAGCTGAATGAATGATGCGTCATACCACAAAGAGCACAACATGTACTAGTGTTTACGTCCATCCTGGTTATGTCATGGTTAATGAAGGAAATGAAAAGGATGATACACACATATGGGCAGAAGAATAAAGTGGCAAAGAGAGCTGTTGTTATGCAAGGAGAGATATGGAAGAGATATATAGCACCTTAGATGAGGATGGTGGAAAGATGATGATATACAAAATGGCCACAGACAGGGATGAGAATTGTAAGAACGTGAAGGGTAGGACGGTGATCAAAGATAGAAATGGGAACTTAGTGACACAACAAGAGGAAGTGCTGAAGGTCTGGGAAAGCTACTTCAAGGAGCTACTGAACAAGGAAGGAAATAACAATGATCTGGAATTACCATCGTATGTAAAAAGAAAAGTGGAGTTCACTGATATTACGGATACAGAGATGCAAACTGGGATAAAAGGGATGAAGAAAGGAAGAGTACCTGGTATCGATGAGGTGCGTGTGGAGAAGGTAATGACAGCGGGGGAGAGTGGAATCAGCTGGACAAAGAGGTTGCTAAATACATGTATGAGGCGGTCAATGCTAACTGTCCCAATGGAAGGGAGATATGCAAGACCCTGGGAAATACAGAGGCATCACACTTCTAGGACACATCATGAAGCTGAGAGCGAGGTTCCTGGATGGGAGGATCCGAAAGAGAGTAGAGCAAGAATTAGGTGAAGGACAACAGGGATTCAGAAAGGGCAGATGGATGACTGATGGGATGTTTGCATTAAGGCAGCTGATAGAGAAGAGGTTGGAGATGCAAGAAAGAATGGCAGTGGGATTTGTGGAGCTGGAGAAAGCCTATGATACAGTCACAAGTCAGATGGTGATGGCAACAGTGAGATGGATGGGAGTTCCAAAAGCAGAAGCCAGGATGGTGGAAGCAATGTATGAGAGAACAAAAAGAAGAGTTGTGGTTGGATCTGGGTTGTCGGAAGAGTTTCCAGTTAACATCGGTTAGAGGCAAGGAAGTGACCTTAGCCCTTTACTGTTTATCACGGTGATGACACTAATCAGCAGGAAGATCTGCACGAAGGACGTTCTCAGGAAGGTGATGTATGTAGATGACGTGATGTGGGTTGGACACCAGAGAGAGGACTTGAACATTACTTTGGATGGTAAGGAGATCAACCAATTTGATGACTTTGTGTACCTTGGAGGAATGGATAATGAGGATGGGCATTCAGAGGTAGAAGTGCGATGTCGGATACAACAGGGAGTGAATGCTTGGGGAAAGGTAGAGGGAGTCATGTTGGACAGAAACATTTTGAAAAAGCTGTAAAGGAAAGTCCTGAGATCTTGTGTTACACATGTATGGTCTGGAGACAGTGGCGTTGACAGCACAACAGGTCTGGAGACACAACAGCAGCTGCAAATTTGTGAGAACAACTGGGTTCATCGAATAACAAGAAAAAAGAGGATTGACAAAAGAATGATGAACATCCTGAGGAAAGAAGATGGGATGCAACAGGACAGCTGAACAGGAAGATTGGTGAGAATCAAGGTGAGATGGGCAGGCCACATGGTAAGGATGGATGCAGACAAACTAGTAAAGAGAGTGGAAGAGAGAGGTGGTAAAACATCAAGAATGCAAGAAAAGGGGAAGCGAACAGCTAAGATGGAAGGACTGCGTGTGGTGGGATACGAGAAGATCGGGGGAGGATGAAAGATGGAGAGGGTGCGGCCGATAGAAAAGTATGGAAAGAAACAACAGAAAGAGTGACTCAACAATATTTTACCTGATCCTAACCCATGAACAGCAGGGAACAAAGAGGAAAAGCACCGTTAGTTTGGTAAAAAAAAGTTATGTTTAATAAATCCAAGAATATGATCAACATTTTCACATAAAATAAATCGGAGAGTTCTGGGATGATTTCTGAAAATGTCGCAGTTAAAAAAACATGCTCTCAAAAGATGGTTCGTTCGTTCAGTTGCTACAGTTAGTGAGATCACCATTCTTTGGTATTTTTGTACAATGGTACCTTTGCACCAGTTATCGAAATTGTTATGTTTTCCATTCATATCATCATGAATAAGGGTAAGAGATGTCTAAAATTCTGGTACGTTCCCAACATTGGCTACAGTCTACGTCGGAGGGTGAGTGTGCATAAAGTATGTTGGTTGAAGTCACCCATTGTTCTAGCTCCTCACTGAGTTGGTTTCATTCAACTATTATCTTCACAAAATCACAATTCCTAGATTGGTGTGTTTGGACTATAGGCGCTAATAAGTACTTGGAGTTATTGATTTGAAGTTTTTCAACGATATTAACGGTCACAATTTATGGCGGATACAGGGGGGTGCCAAGTTTACCAGAAAATACACCAGATGGCAGTTTTTCTGCAGGATACACGCAGGCACGCACATAGTAGACCACCTTTTTATAATGCTACCCCTTTTGAAAGTGTACAATGACCTTATAACAGCGGTAGTCTCTCGTGAGGGGAAATTATCATGGAAAAGTCTTAATAATAAGTCTTAATAACAACATTCTTCTTCACATAATGGGGGGGTTTAGTCTCAGAAAAAAACGGTGCCCTGTTTTCCAATAATTTTTTTTTATTACGTAACTCAAGAAGCACGGAATGAAAATGAGCCGGGAGAAGACAGAAGTGATGTGGGTTGGACATCAGAGAGAGGATTTGAACATTAGTTTGGATGGTAAGGAGATCAACCAAGTGGATGGTTTTGTGTACCTTGGAGGAATGGTTAATGAGGATGGGCATTCAGAGGTAGAAATGCGATGTCGGATACAACAGGGAGCGAATGCTCGGGGAAAGGTAGAGGGATTCATGTTGGACAGAAACATTTTGACAAAGATTAAAAGGAAAGTCCCGAGAGCTTGCGTTAAACCAGAATGCCTGTATCTGTGTCTGGAGACAGTGGCGTTGACAGAACAACAACAGCAGCTGTAAGTTTGGGTATGGGTTCGTCGAATAACAAGAACAAAAAGGGTTGACGAAAGAAGGATGAACAACCTGGGGAAAGATGAGACGCAACAGGGCAGCTGAACAGGAAGAAGAAAAGGGGAAGCGAACAGCTAAGATGGAAGGACTGCGTGTGGTGGGATACGAGAAGATCGGGGGAGGATGAAAGATGGAGAGGGTGCGGCCGATAGAAAAGTATGGAAAGAAACAACAGAAAGAGTGACTCAACAATATTTTACCTGACCCTAACCCATGTACAGCAGGGAACAAAGAGGAAAAGTTTTGTAAAAAAGTTATGTTTAATGAAACCATGAATGTGATCAACATTTTCATAAACAGTGTATAAATTGCTTATAAAAAAAACATTTCAATACAAAGTTTGCAAAATTTTAGCACCCCTCTACAGATATGGTGTTGTGTGACTATGGTGCACCATTTAGAAATTTGGTGTCTATGACAATGACAGGATTCTCCCAAGAGCCTTTTTCTCCTGACACACCTATCTCACTAACTGACCTATCTCACGTGTGATGAGGCCGCCATCATTGCTGACCATGACGCTCCACAACTGGATAGTGGACTGGAAGGTTGTGGCCACCATCCTGTTACAGTTCTCCTGGCCATTGTTGAGCACCTTGGCATTGAGGCACCTGATATATCAAATCCATCAGACATGGACTAGTCCACGAACAAGTTACATAGATCTGTAGATCTGCTTCAACAAAACAGTTCGCACACCCACACTTTGGTATTCTGCTGAGGAAAATTACAGAATCAACCAATCATATGTATCTCTGTTTGAGCAATATGCATTTTACCAGATGGTTGTACTCATATAAATGACGTACTCTTTTTGACTACAGCATGTTCATCAAAATAAAATATCCCTTGACAAGAAGTATGTACAGGGAAAGAATAAATAGCAACATTAAACAAATCAAGCAGGTTACCAAAATAAAGCCATTGCCACTCAGCACCAATACTGATTTATTAGAACAACTGTAAAAGTTACTTTTTCAATCTAATGTGACATTCTCCCCTCCCCCATTATTCATCGTTACAGTTTTTGCAATGTCTGTTCCAGTCATGAATCCACTGAATTTGCAAGAGGACCATGAATGGCTTGCTTGCAAGGTGGCTATGACTACTTATGACACCAACAAAGTGGGGATAGGCAAGAGCGATCCGATTAAAGTGACCCTTGATATTGTTCACTCTTGGTCCACCAAAATTGTTCCTGGCTACCGCAGCACCTATAAAAAGACCTCAAGTAAAGGTATGTTCATTGTTTATGTTTACACAGCACTGCGTCCAGTCCTTGAGATTGTTCATCGTGCTTAACAGTTCACCCCCTGGCTGACCTGTTCATTCCAACACCATCTCAACTTCTCTGGGAAGAAATCCACTATGCTGCAATTACTGTGCAAAGATTATTCGTTCACATTGTCACTCTTGTACTTACTTGGGTACTCATTTACAGCTGAGTGAACTGTGGTAAAGTGGGGGAACAAAATGACCAAAGCTTTGATATGGCAGCAATAGAATTTGAACCCAGGTTCCCTCAGCTGAGTCTGGCGTTCTAACATTGTGTGGTAGAAATATCATGAATAAATAATTTTTCATACTGCGAAGGCATAGGCATATTGAAAGAGATGACACAGTCAAATTTATGAAATTTGTAACTTCTCATGAATACACACATAGACAAATTCCCAGCAGATGTTTGTATAGTGTACACAGCTATTGCCATAACCAAAACATTTACTTACATCTACTGATTTGCATATTTAACAAAGAACAACAACCTTTCCTTACTAACCTTTCATGGCTAATGCTTGTCAAGGGAAATCTTCAGTTGATTAACTGTGGAAACATCCTGCCACTTGCTGCGCATTATTCCTTCAAGACAAAGACACAAATGAACAATAGTTGTGTAGTAAATTAAGAAAGTGGCACCGGAACTTAGACTGAATACTACAATGAAAACAGTGGATTTTAGTATTCTTGCAGTGTGAAGTTTGTAAAACTGAAATGCTGAGGGTCAATAGCACAACAATGTTATATATAATGGTGAGCTTATTTAGCACACTAACAACCATTCTTTGAACAATATTACAAAATACTACCTTACTAACCATATATATTATATATGTAGTTATGGCAACATTTGGCTATGTCTACAGTATAGGCACATGCTTAGAAGTGGTAAAATCTATGATGACAGAACACCCCTTTTGATTGAGTAGGTGATTTTCAATGAGGGGTTCCACTGTATACCCTTTACATTAATTCCAAATGTTGAAAACATTCTTCCAATGTGTCTTAGTGGCTTAGTGTGTCATTATAGCCCTACATTTATAAAAAATAATTTCACCATCAGTCAAACAAGATAAATGACTTCATTGTAGAGACAGGAACACCATTGTGATTTGAAATAATGGAACAGAAGTAGCTTAATAATGAAATTACATGTACTGAACATGGGTCGATGTTCCAAATTAGAAATTAAGGATATAAGATACTGTAATTCCTATTTTTTATTTGTATAGTAGAACTAACCAAACAAGCCAAAAATAATTTCTGCTTGATGGATTCTAGAAATGTTAGTCTTCTGTTTGACACTGGCTGGCTTATATCTGCCAACATAATTATGCTAACAAATATGCAACATATCTCGGTGTACTGTATCTGTGATTCTTCTCCTCGTAATGTGATCTGATCCAGTGTATATGCAATCTCAGCTGCCCTGTTAACATGCATACATGGCAGTAATTGTCTCTATTTCTTCTCTTAAAACTTACATACTGGCGGAACATTCTACTCTATATCAAATTATTATGAATGACATGTACATTCTACAATGTCAGTTATTCATTCAATCCATTTTTGGTAAGTCTATTCAGTTTTGAGTGTCAGGAACTGACAGTTAGTTTGTGCATTAGGTTTTAATTTTAAAATGTCTTATATTATGAATAAGGATTAAACCATATATCATAGCTTTAAAATTGACCATGCTAAGTGTTATGTTATGGTGATTTACTTGAATAGAAAATAAATGCTATAATAATTTAATAATACACATATCACCCTTTGTTATATTATTATTACACATGCATTCAAAATGCTTTATCCGATACAGGGGTACGTGTTGATTTTCATAATGGATATATCATTAATTTAAATTGATGCAGTCAGCACATACAAAATGATATGTGTGCTGACAATATAACTACAGTTTACACTATCATGTACAAAATATCATGTGTGCTATCCATATAACCATTGTTTACACCATCTGACCATCATGTACAAAATGGCAGACGAATGTTTCAATTATCTTAAAATCAAATGACAACCATCTCCAACGACTGTGAAAATAATCCCCATCTTAGAATGTGTTATTGAAATCATTCTAGGAGTGTGAAATCAATATAACATGGTACATTTGTGATCTGCATCTACTGTAATCATCCTTGATGGCTGGCACAAATAATCGGATGAGGCCTATACAGCTTTGTCCAGTTATTTGTGCTACTCCGCCACTGTCTCAGGACAGTTGACTTACACACAGAAGACAGAGATTAATAGTAGATGGTGAGATTTCAAACTGGAAATCTGTTTTGAGTGGGGTACCACAGGGATCAGTATTAGGTCCTACACTGCTTTTAATATATATATATATATATATATATATATATATATATATATATATATATATATATATATATATATATATATATATATATATATATATATATATATATATATATATATATATATATATATATATAAATGATTTGGAAGATGACATATCTAGCAAAGTACTGAAATTTGCATATGACACAACAGTATTCAGAAAGGTTATTAATGTTACAGATAAACAAAGTTTACAGGATGATCTAGATAAATTAGTTAAATGGTCAGAAAAATGGCAAATGTTATTCAATTTTGGGAAGTATAAATGCATACACATAGGACATGGAAACATGGGCGAAGAATATAAAATGGGGGATGCTGAACTAGGTAGAACCAAACAAGAAAAGGACTTAGGTGTAACATTTAGTGCTGACATGAAAGTTTCAGAGCAATGTGGGATTACTGCTTCGAAAGGAAATCAAATTCTAGGGCTAATTAGGAGAACTATCACGTACAAGAAGAAACAGCTATTGTACCCCTATACAAAGCAATAGTTAGACCACATTTGGAATATTGTATACAAGCATGGAGGCCGTATCGTAAGAAGGACATAGGCAAGCTAGAAAGAATACAACGAAGAGCAACTAAAATTATTCCAGAATTAAGAGACCTTAGTTACGAAAGTCGCTTATTACAATGTGGTTTGACAACACGAGAGACCAGGCGACTAAGAGGAGACCAAATAGAAGAAATAGACTAAATAGTGAATGGTTATGAGGATGTTGATAGGAATATATTCTTCAAACTTAAAGAAGGCAGTAGAACCAGAGGACACAAAGCAGCATTAGTTAAGGAACGGTGTAGGTTGGACATGAGAAAGTACTCTTTCTCAGAGAGGGTGATAAATAAATGGAACAAACTGCCATATGATTGTGTTAATGCTAGTAGTGTGAATATGTTTAAAAATAGAATTGACAGATATATGATAAGGGCGGGCTACACGTCATAGATGATAAAATTGTTGGACTCTCGATAAGCCAATGACTTCCTTGTCCAGTTGGCATCTGGAACTTGTTGTTTGGGATGGCAATCTTGTTAAAAGTCACCTCTTTATAACAAATGATTCATTATGAATCTTTTGTCATGTGTTTGAAGGGGTGCAGGTGAATTCGGCCCACGGTGAATTTGGCCCAACTACCATGTGAATTCGGCCCACTTTATAATGGCGTGAATGGGGTGGAGAATTCGGCCCATGTTATTTTGTCTTGGTGATTTCAGTTACGTGAATTCGGCCTGCTTTTTTCCAGGTATTTTTTATATCGTTGTGCGGTTTATGAATGTCATAAATATAACTTAATAAAAAGTTATCACTACACAGCCATCAATTGTTGAACAATAGCCGTTTCCAATTATTTCGTTATGTTATTTGTAGCTTGGTGGAATCTGTGCGTGCGTGAACTGTCCGGATCTAGCCAGGATTTTTGGGAGGTAACGCATGAAAAACTATAGAAACAGGCTATTATGATAATAGTACGTTTATGTTTTTAACTTATTCAACTGTAATGTTTTTAGTAATATATTACACGTATTATTTTTTAACAATACAATGAACTGTATAAGTCATAATGATCGTCTCACTGACTGTGTGTTAAAAAATAGTGCCGTATTTTAGGATACATGGGCACTCGAAATGAGAAACGAATTCTGTAAAAGTGGTTACAATTTTGGATTAATGTGGAACAAGATCAATAAATGAAACAAATAGTCAATTAACAAATGAGAGAACATTAAGCCACGTGTGCTCGGCACATTAATCGTTTGGGCCGAAATTACATATGCCCGTTGTGCTCGGGGCCGAAGTCACCAAAGTTACGGGCCGAATTCACCGTAAGCCGAATTCACCTGTATCCAGCGGAAGTTGCACGCGCGCCTGCGGCGTGGACAGCTGCACATGGCTCGCTTTCATTGGTTCAAGGCATCAGTGGCGCTTATAAATAGTTCAAAATGAGTACGGGGAGTGCACTAGTCACAACATTTTATTAACCATACACATAAAATGGTGTTAACATTGTCGATTTTTAGCACTTATTGAACTAGATTTGTATGCACATCGTGATTTATATAATTACATGCATAAAAAAATAAATATAAAACAAGAAATGTTATACTCTGTAACTTTACGCGTCAGTTTACAGGGTACATTATTGATTGGGACAGAGTTGTATACGATGGAAACGAGGTTGCCAAGAACATTCCTTGAAAATAAACCTGTGTGGTTCATGTTGCTAACATATCATGTGCAGTACTTCAGTTTAAAACGTACTAGTAGTATTTAAAATAATTGAAAATGCAACTAAAGCACTTGAAGACTTTATACCCCCCACAGGTACCGTATGCTTGATAACAATTTACGTGGGAATGGGGACAAATCAACAGTTTTAGTGACTGTCATTACATGTTACTGGTCTGGAGACGAGTGAGTGTACTGCAGTGTAGTCTTGATTCTAAAATTTCAGTGCAGACGCCGTGTTGCCGGTATGTGTGGTGGTCTGGGGGTGATTTTGTTTTGGTAATAACTGAACTAAATAGTTCAAATTGTATGTCAGAGTGTGTTGTATGAAAATCCTCAACTCAACGCAGTGAACTTGACTGAAGACACTAATTTAAATGATTAATATTATAACTTCTAAGACTACCTTAAGTGTGACAGTTATTTCTTTGACAAGAGTCAGTGAATGCAGACAAATTGATGGAACATTTTTGCTTGAGCTAATACGACTTGTCTCTTGAGGCAAATTGACAATTAAAGTTACAAAGAAAGTTTTTGCTAGTTAAAAGGAAAAAGTTGCCTTTGCTGAAGGCATTGCCAGTGAAGAGGACTATGACTGTCCCTGAACTTGACTGAAGACATTAAGGCAAAACAAAATTCATGGTTTTCTGCCTATACACCTATAAGAGTTACTAAAACATAACCATTTGTAACTACAATTTAGAAAATCATGCCAGTGGCTTACTAGGAAAACCTTGTTGAACACACAACATATTAATTTCATGGGCCGCGCCCTAGGGTTAGATAACACTACGTCATGAGTGCAGTATTCTGGCAATATTCGCTTGCCAAATGAAAATATATTCGTATTTACCCATTCCTATTCTCGCCAATATGATATGGCCATGCTATTTGCATCCAAACTCCATTTATGTAACATATGTTGGCCTTTGTTTACCAAACTAGTCTTATTTCTAGCAAAATAACATGTTTGTTTGAGACTTTGCATTGGTTCTGTGTATGCTGGCTATACGTCACTTTAGTCTAAGTCACCCTGATTTTACAGAACTGTGCATGTGCTTATCAGGTTATCATTTGCTTATCAGGTTAACATGTCAGCTCCCCTTCATTTGGAGAAATGACCGGATTCTCCAACTTTTAGAACACATTCTGAGTAGACCACTATATATATATACTTGATTTTAGTTGCGCAAGGTTAGTTTTTATATTTCTTTTAGGTGCACAGCCCCAAAACCACGATGTTTGCTTCACGTTAATATTATAACTTAAATGTGAAAATTATTTCTTTGACAAGAGTCGGTGAGTGCAGACAAATTGATGGAACATTTTTGTTTGAACTAACACGACTTGTCTCTTGATGCAAATTGACAGTTAAAGTTACCGAGAAAGCCTTCGCTAGCCAGCAAAAGGAAAAAAATTACCTTTAGATAGGTTTAGAAAATAGACAAGTTGTGGTGAAACCATTCAATAATAAAATTAAACCATGCTGCCCCACCTCTATCCTGGAAGTTGTCGGGTGCATAGGCTCACACAGATGTGGCAATATATGTAAGAGCTGATGCAAGAGGCAGAAATGCCTAAAACACCAAACGTCAAAAGGTTGCTGTTTTTTATACTGTTGCATTGGACAAAATTCGTGCTGCCAACCATGCTCAGTTTTTAATCATGTATGTCAACTACAAAGTACTTTTGTAGAATGGGGCGGCTAAGATCTGTGCAGTGGCATGGTCACCCAACAATACGAAGCTGGCTGTGTGCACGTTTGACCGTGTCATATATCTGTACGATGAACTCGGCGAACGAAGAGACAAGTTTGCAACAAAACCAGCAGACTCAAAGGTTATTGTTTTCAGTTATTGCTCAATACTTACTGGTTGCTGTTTCAGTTAATTCTGCCAATGTTACTTCCATTTCCATTTAATTTTCACTAATAATTGTGATTTCAATTATTACTTAGTTATATTAATAGTGGTTCCATTTCCATTTATTCTGACTGCTCTTTTCATAAATAGTGGTTGCCAATTATATTAACACTAGCTGCTCTTTCAGTTATTGCCTTTTTTATTGGGTGAATTTCAAGTGACTTGTTGTTTGCTGTGACCAGTAGATTTAACAAGATTCAGCAAGATTGCCATCTAAAAAAAATACACTTATGACAAGTGGACAAGATTTAACAAGATTGCCATCCCAAATAACAAGTTCCAGATGACAAGTGGACAAGGAATCCATTGGCTTATCGAGAGTCCAACAATTTTATCATCTATGTGTAGCCCGCCCTTATCATATATCTGTCAATTATGTTTTTTAACATATTCACACTACTAGCATTAACACAATCATTTGGCAGTTTGTTCCATTCATTTATCACCCGCTGTGTAACTAATGCTGCTTTGTGTCCTCTGGTTCTACTGCCTTCTTTAAGTTTGAAAAATATATTCCTATTAACATCCTCATAACCGTTCACTATTTTAAACACTTCTATTTGGTCTCCTCTTAGTCGCCTGGTCTCTAATGTTGTCAAACCACATTGTAATAAGCGGCTTTCATAACTACGGTCTCTTAATTCTGGAATCATTTTAGTTGCTCTTCATTGTATTCTTTCTAGCTTGTCTATGTCCTTCTTATGATATGGCCTCCGTGCTTGTATACAATATTCCAAATGTGGTCTAACTATTACTTTGTACAGGGGTGCAATTAGCTGTTTCTCCTTATATGTGATAGTTCTCCTAATTAGCCCTAGAATTTGATTTCCTTTCGAAGCAGCAATCCCACATTGCTCTGAAACTTTCATGTCAGCACTAAATGTTACACCTAAGTCCTTTTCTTGTGTGGTTCTACCTAGTACTTACTTACTTAGTCCTCTTCGTGCCCAGTGGCACATAAGGCATCAACAAGAGAGCGCCACTGCTGTCGGTCTGCAGCCCATTTGGTGATGGTGTTCCATGTCAGGCCGCATTCTTTCATCTCCTTCTCCACTGTTCGTCTCCATGTTTCTTTTGGGCGACCATGTCTCCTTTTTCCATCTGCTGTCCAGCGTAAGGCTGTCTTGGGCAGTGCGCCAGGTGACATTCGGCACACGTGTCCAAGCCATCTCCATCTTCTCTTCTTTATCTGTGTGGCCAAGGATGTTGCATCTGTTTTGCGGTGCAGCTCTTCATTAGTGATGGTGTTGGGCCAAAATACTCCTAGGATCTTCCGTAGACACTTGTTTTGGAAGGTCTCAAGCTTGTGTGCTAGCTTGGCTGTCAGTTTCCAATCTCACAATCTACTATTACTATCTGTTTTCTGTGTGTAAGCCACTTTTCTATCCAGTTGATTACATCATTACCTAATACCTATACCATGGGCGTTTGGTTTAAGTAACAATCTTTGATGTGGCACTTTATCGAAAGCTTTCTGAAAATCTAAATAGACAAAAACATAAGAGACTAGTTAGACATGACCTTGGTTTTAGGAACCCATGTTGAGATGTATTTATTATTTTATGTTTTACAAGGAATTCCACCATGTGGTCTCTAATTAATGTTTCGAGTAATTTACATACAACTGATGTTAAACTCACTGGTCTGTAATTTTCTGGTTTGTTCCTCAATCCTTTCTTAAACAGCGGTGTAATGTTTGCTTCTTTCCATCCTGCAGGAACTATTCCTTCTTCTAGTAACAAGTTAAACACTTTTGCATGTGGTGTACTAATTTGCTCAACAATTTCCTTAAGCAGTTTTGGTGGTATCCCAGCAACTCCAGGTGATTTATTATCTTTCATCTTCTTAATTTTCTTTTCTATCATTTCAGGAGTTACAAATAACTGCCCTAAATGTTCTGATTTGTTGCCCTCAAATTTAGTAAATGGAACTGGAAGTGAGCTGATATCTTCTGTGGTAAAAACTGAGCTGAAATACTCATTCAGAACCTCTGCCATTTGAAACCCATCTGAAATTATGCTTCCACTGTTGTTTTCCAGTTTATCTTGAACTTTCTGTTTACTCCTTACATAAGCATAGAAACTCTTGCAGTCACTTTTGATATTACCTGCCAATTTTTGTTTTAATGTTCTTTTAGATTTTCTAATTTCAGTTGTAGCTAGGTTAAGTGCCTCTTTGTAGTTTGTGTAGTCTTCTACATTTCCAGTGTGTTTATATACCCTCCACAGCATCTGTTTGTGAGCAATTTTTCTAATAGCCTCTTTTGACAGGTGTTTTTTCCTGGACCTTTTCCCTTGTTTTCTTAATGGAACAAATTTCACAATAATGCCCTCAATCTCATATTTTAAACAAGTCCAGCATTCTGTTGCTGTTTTCTTCTTCAGCAAGTTATTCCAATCTATATTTGCTAGATATGTTCTCATCTCTTTATATTTACCTTTGTTGAAGCTCCTCCTCCGTAGTTTTTTATATGCATTCCCTGTTTTTACTTTTATATTAAACTGGATTTGGTTATGGTCACTTGAACCCAAATGTTCGTGTACTTTAACATTGTTAACTAATTAATTTTGAGAAGACAAAATTAAATCTAACACATTCCCACCTCTGGTTGGTTCCAAGACATGTTGAGTAAGGAAACAATCCTGTGTTAGAAGTAGTCACCTCCAGCACTCTAATGATTCCCATTGTATATGGCCATGGTTAAAATCACCTATTATAACACATTCCCCCTTGCTCACCTCCCTTATCGCCTTTTGTAATTTTACATCTTCCTCTTGTCCTATGTTAGGACTACAATAAACTACTTCTATTGTTAATGTTGAGTTCCTGGTAACTATGTTACACCAAATTGCTTCCTCACAATCTGCTTCACTTTTTAGTGTTATTTCATATGCTTGGGGATAATATATAAAATTACTCCACCTCCCCTTTTTTCTCGTCTATCCTTCCTAAACATTACATAGCTTGTCAGTGCTAACTCAGCATCTACTATATATTTATTTGCCCATGATTCTGTGATGCCTATTACATAAGGATCAATATCTGCTACCATAATGTCTAACTCACTTTTTTTATTTATTATGCTCCTGGCATTTAACCATACACATTTAAGTTCATTGTCTGAAGTTATTGGTGAACATTTCTTTGGATGTGTATTTGTAGTAGTACACCTTTGAGTTTTCTCTGTCAGTTCCCCCTGTGCATCTAGTTTAAATAATTTATTGTACCTGTGCCCTCATCGACAACTCACACCCAAGAACTGCAGCACCCTTCCCTATCACATGAAGTCCATCTCTCATGAAAAAGTCATCTCTTCCCATAAAGTTTAACCACATGTCAACGAAGCTTACTCCCTCCTCCATACATACCTTCTGTACTTGTGTGTTGATCGCCATCCTCCTACAGTTCCTATATTCCTCACCCCTGCCTCCCATTATTGGTAATATCCCCAACAATACAATCTGTCCAACTCGTGCCTCTTTAAATGTCTTGATCAACCTCCTGTACTGACCAACGATGGCTGACGTTCCCTCCTTTTCTGCATTGTTCGTTCCCACATGCATGAGAACAGCACCTCCCGTGCCACCATCCATGACTTGTCCTGCCTTCGTTGCTATATCCTCTATTTGTTTCCCTGATAGGCAAACTGTTATATCATCTCCTCTGTTTACACATTTTTATCCACTTTCCTAATGATGGAATCCCCCATAAATACCCAGGCTTTCCTCGCCTTCCCCTATGATACTACATCAGCAAAGCTCCTTTCCTGTCGCATACTATGCCCCCTTTCTCTCCTATCATCAACCTTTACTGTCTTACCACCTGGCACTCCTTCTCCACTCACCCGCTTACCTTTCTTTTGTTGCATACTCTGCCTCCCGTCATCTTTCTTCTTACCAGGTTTCTCCCTCACATTGCCACTGCTCTCCTTGTTCTCACCACCTCTGCTCTCCTCGCTCTCAACACCTCTGCTCTTATCAGTCTCACCACCTCTGCTCTCCGCGGTCTCACCACCTCTGCTCTCTTCTTTTTCACCCTGCCCTGTCATCATCAAAATCATATGTCTTAACTCATTGACTTGCTCCTGCAGACATTTCACTGTCAGACACCCTCTACACACAAAATGGAAATCATCTGCCTGCACCCCTGCCCACGAATTTGCACACCCGGACTTTGCAAAATCTATCCAGCTGTCGCAGCTATAGCATGTCAAATTGCAACAAGGAAGCCATTGGCTTATCGAGAGTACATTGTATTCAGTGTATTACAAATGTGTTATGTATAAAACAAAATTTTAGATGGTCTTTTATATGCATGTTATTAATGTATGAACATACAACTGTACTTTCAGTTTGGCAAGAAAAGTTACATGGTAAAAGGCATTGCCTTTTCTCCTGACTCATCTAAGATAGCTGTTGGACAGACTGACAACATCATCTTTGTCTACAAGATTGGCGATGAGTGGTACGTAGCATCTTATTGAAGTAACTGATATTTAATAAATGCTTGCACCTCTTCTGTGCTAGGAAAAGTTAAAATGCATGTGCCCGCGTGCGCGCGCACGCACGCACGCACACACACACACACCAAGTTATTACAGTTTGTAAACACTTAATTTGTATGTAAATTCTCGTTGCAGGGGAGACAAGAAGACAATTTGTAACAAGTTCATCCAGCAGAGTGCAGTGACTTGTCTCATCTGGCCCCCCGAGCAGCAAATTGTGTTTGGAACGGCAGATGGAAAGGCAAGCAGACAATGTTCAAAATCAGTTTCTTTGGGGTTTGTCAAAAAACCTACATATTTATTATTGTGCAAGAACATTTTATATACCATAATCTCTTCTAAAACTCTTTATTGGTTTTATCTACCACAATCTATGTAGTGTTTATATATATTTATAATTCATGTGAAATTCTGTATAATGAGGGAAGGATTGTAAAATAATGAGAAGTGGGTATTAAATGGCTGACTAAAGCCTAAATAATAACAGTGTGGATGGTAATGGGATTCAACGAGGTAGGAGTATATGTGGATAGTAATGGGATTCAACGAGGTAGGAGTATATGTGGATGGTAATGGGATTCAATGAGGTAGGAGTATATGTGGATGGTAATGGGATTCAACGAGGTAGGAGTATATATGGATGGTAATGGGATTCAACGAGGTAGGAGTATATGTGGATGGTAATGGGATTCAACGAGGTAGGAGTATATGTGGATGGTAATGGGATTCAACGAGGTAGGAGTATAAAGTACCGGCATAAAGTAACTGGAACAGCAGTTTTTGTCATCACTTTCTATGATACATTTAATTTATTATGGTCTTCCCTGTCCACCAACCTATTACAAATTTAT
This sequence comes from Lamellibrachia satsuma, assembly GCA_033239005.1. Classification (NCBI taxonomy): domain Eukaryota; kingdom Metazoa; phylum Annelida; class Polychaeta; order Sabellida; family Siboglinidae; genus Lamellibrachia; species Lamellibrachia satsuma. The sequence goes on from BSQZ01000007.1 coordinate 4,750,872, forward strand.
ATTATGCCACCTACAACTTATCTGAACATATTGTGTTGATTAAAGTCATGTTTATTTACATATTTTTTGCAGAGATGCAACTTTTGACATCAACATGTGAAAATACCAATAATTGTGGTATCAATGCACTATGTTTTTTACACATTATTTGTGCAGTAAACAATTATTTACATAATAATGCGAACGCAAATCTATTGAAAATTAACAGGGTGATGCTACTCCATAATTTCTTTGTTCCTAGAATTTTGTTTCATATTTTAATATTATTTGTTCATGTTTTTATACAATAATAGAAAAATCATCGCAACATCGTGAAAAGTGTACCAAAAAAATATTGATAACAATAAATTTACCAAATTGTATATTCATAATCATTTCAATACAACTACAAGTACAGAAACAACAGAAAAATATACACAGTGTAAATTTAAAATCATGATGGTGACCCTTTGCCTTGATAACAGCGGAGCGTCTTTTGGGCATGGAATGTACCAAGACCTGGATAGTGCCAGCAGGGATGGCTCCCCATGCTTCACGCAGTAACTGCCACAGGGCATCCAGTGAACTTGGCTTTTTACCCTGCACCGTTCTGTAGAGGACTTCTCAGAGATGCTCAGTTGGGTTAAAGTCCAGGCTTTGGGCCGGCCAGTCCAAGACTTCTACACCAGAGTGCTCCAAGTAATCACACACTCTCCTCGCTTTGTGGCAAAGGGCATTGTCTTGCTGGAAAGCAAATGCCTGCCACCATAAAGAGTCCTTCCAGAGGGAAGCATCTGGTTTTTGAGCACTTTTGAGTCCTGCTGACAGTAGTCTTTTTCATACTGTTCGAGCTGCGAGCTGGATGCCATGCATTTCTTCCATCTTGGCACGCAGTGTCATCGAGGTCAGGTGACGATTTTGGAGACTTGTCTGAACCAAAAGACGATCTTGTCATACAGTAGTCTTCCTTGGTCACCCACCTCTGGCCTTGTCGGCCAAACCAGTTTCCCTGTGCTTCTGCAACAGCGAAAAGACAGTCTTATGGTTCAACCCTAGCTGTCTTCTCACGGCACGGTAGCTCTGTCCCTGTTCCACCAAAACGACATCACGGGTGCGGGTCTCTAGATCTGTCCTCCGATATCAGACTATAACTGAAATCAATTATAATAATTATTAATTAATAGTAGCCAACCAATGATAATGTTCATTTTATTTAAATTGTACATTTTGTCTATTGTACGCACCGCATAATAACAAGTACTACAACTTTTTTTAACAAAACAACTTATTGTAAACAATTTTTTTATACTTTTTTCAACAATTGCCCACATTTTTTATATGGGCTGTCATTATTGTATCTCAATATTATAATGAATAGTTAAACCACATATTATCACTCACTCATGCAATCCAGTTCTTATTACAATATGGGCACTTTGTTAAAATAGCAATTTAGCATAATTATATAAAGATACATACCCAAGGTGTATGGTACGATGGCTTGCAGAATGCAGTAATGACGGGAAATGTTGGAAACTAGCCGTAAAATACCAGAAAATCACAAGTCGGCTGAGTCAATCACAAAGAGAAGGCGGCAACACTTCATGCAGAAAAAATTAAATATTCAGCAGAAACATTAGAAATATAGATGAAACACACCAAATCGCATTGAAAATGTGCTGTTCCAGTAACTTTTCAGATAGGTAGGGGTGTTTGTGGATGGTAATGAGATTCAACGAGGTAGGGGTTTATGGGGGGAGGCATTAGTCAGAATAATAATGATATTGTTTGGTCCTATTTGTTTGACATTAAGAATATTAATAATGTAAATTGTAGATCATGTGACAGGTATGGCATGAGTTGTCATGGTAACATAATTCAAATTTTTCGAGAATTAAAAACACCAGGCAGTGTTTTGAATTTTTAAGAGAACAATTTAGGATATGTGTATAATTAATTACCTATGTTTTAAGGTGCGGATGGCAAATATCAAGTCCAACAAGTCTTCAACGCTTTACAACAGTGAATCCTACGTGGTGTCTCTCACAATGAAGTGAGTGCCTAAAACAATATGCTTTTCGTGTGAATAGTTTTGTGTGAATATTAATTTAATCAATGATATAATGAGTAATTATACTTTTCATTTTATAAGTAGTTAATCAGCTGTTTTGTCATTTGGTAAAATGTATAGTAGAGATACAGTATATTTGAATATATATATGTGTGTGTGTGTTTGTGTGTGTTTGCATGCAAAACATGCATGTTGCTAATACATGCTTGAACATTTAATTACTGCAAATTGATATATATGTTGTTTGTCAATCTATCCAGTTAACGTGTGGTTCCTCACGCAGTGTATCTGGCAAGGGCATCCTCTCTGGTCATGCTGATGGCTCCATAGTGCGCTACTTCTTGGACAATGATGACTCTGGCGAACCCCAGGTTTGTGTTAACAGTTTTACTACTTAGTAGTCCACCAGGCATCAAAAGTGACGTGATAGCTGACACTTTAATGTTAAATTCATACTGTTTGATACTGTGCATGTTGGCCTGATACGAAAATGTGACATTATTTACAGGTTTTGTCTTGTAATAATAATAATACACAGCATTGAATTCCTTATTGTACAGATCAGTGCGCTTTACTTGTCTCTTGAATGACTAAATATGTATATAGTTATGCTTATAATTCAATATTAAAACAGCTGTAATGTTAGTAAAAGTTCATTTAAATTTAGTTATATAAATTAGAAAACATACATTTTTTCTTGGTTAGTTCCAATTACAAATAACATTGAGTTGCTTTTTGTAGGGTAAGATATGTGTGCACCCGTCACCGCCGTACGCTCTTGCATGGACCACCAACTGCGTGGTCGCAGCTGGCTGTGACAAACGCATCATGGTGTACGGGCGTGACAACCGCGTGCTGCAGCAGTTTGACTACAGTCGCGAAGATGATGAACACGAGTTCACAGTGGCAGCCTGTAGTCCCAGTGGTCAGTCAGTGGTCATTGGCAGCTATGACAGGTCAGTAGGCACTTTGAGTGCTAGTCAGCAAATGAGCCACATTTATATGTTCTGTTGTATTATTAGTCCACCCTATAAGATAGAGCCATGTTTATATGTTCTGTTGTATTATTAATCCACCCTATAAGATAGAGCCATGTTTATATGTTCTGTTGTATTATTAGTCCACCCTATAAGATAGAGCCATGTTTATATGTTCTGTTGTATTATTAATCCACCCTATAAGATAGAGCCATGTTTATATGTTCTGTTGTATTATTAGTCCACCCTATAAGATAGAGCCATGTTTATATGTTCTGTTGTATTATTAGTCCACCCTATAAGATAGAGCCATGTTTATATGTTCTGTTGTATTATTAGTCCACCCTATAAGATAGAGCCATGTTTATATGTTCTGTTGTATTATTAGTCCACCCTATAAGATAGAGCCATGTTTATATGTTCTGTTGTATTATTAATCCACCCTATAAGATAGAGCCATGTTTATATGTTCTGTTGTATTATTAGTCCACCATATAAGATAGAGCCATGTTTATATGTTCTGTTGTATTATTAGTCCACCCTATAAGATAGAGCCATGTTTATGGAAATCTCTTTAAGAAAATTTGAAATGTAAGTGCTCTTTAAAAGCATTTGCTAAGCAAATGAAAAATATGTTCTTTTCATGTTGCTAGTATTTATTTGGTGTTAAATAGGTTTTACCTATTGATAAATATTGATATGGTAAGTACATAGGCAGACTATGCATTGTCAATACGGATTTGATTTATCAAACACCAATATGCAATTACTGTAAGTTTGTATGTTGTGTCAATAACTCAACAACTTATGACTTATTCTGCAGACCCACCCTCAATTGGTTTTAATATCGACCCCAGTTATATGTTGTATTTGGGTGATTATTATTATTATGTTGGTGAAGGTAACATTGGTTGTGACTGACTATTTCTTTGTAGACTGCGGGTGTTAAACTGGAGTCCACGCAGGAGCATGTTCGACGAGGGCAAGTCGAAGGACATCCCCAACCTGTACACCATCACTGTGCTGGCCTGGAAGAAGGACGGGTCACGTCTCATCGCTGTGAGTATAGTCAGACTGACCTGTCCACATGTTCTTTAATTAGTATACAGCTCAAGCTCCTTCCTCAACTCATTGAGCCCGTCATGAACCAGGTTCATTGATGATTAAATCTGTCGTGTGTAAATAGTTTCAAAGGGGAGACACCCCAGGTGAAATGTTTTGATAAAAAAAATATTAAAAATGTGTTTCCACTGTATTCTGATACCTTTGTATATTTATTATCTATAAAGTTCACTTTTATAGCAATTAAATACCTCTAAATCACTTTTATTCATGGACAGGGTTGACTGAATTACTTTAATTTAGTACTTGAGTAAAAGTAAAAGTAATTCACCTAAAAACTACTTGAGTAAAAGTAAAATTACTTTGTAAAAAAAATACTTCAGTAAAAAGTAAAACTACTTTTCAAAAGTACTTGAAGTAAAAGTAGAAGTAAAAGTACAACACTTAGAAATAACAACAAAATCATGATTAATATTATATAAATTATACAACTTGCATCTGACAACTGTTTTGCAACCACTCTGCCTATAACAATGTGCTCCCAGACAGCCTTAGCTGGCCAATCGGTCTGCCACCATTGAACACGGTGCTGACTTGGAAGCTTGGACAATTACATTATCTTTAATGAGCGCTCATAACATCAAATAATTTCAGTTAAATAGAATTTTATTCGTGAAAGTAAAATGCTGTTTAATGCTGGCGTAAGCCGGTAAGGCCGTTGCTGACAATGCCAATGGGCGAAAATCGGTTCTCATTCTCGATACACGATGTGCGTTCGCTCACGAATATCAGAATTGTGTCAGTGTATGGGGATTATCAATACATTGTCGAAATTGCAAATTTTAATATTTATAATACATATTGGAAACTTACTGATTATAGTTTATATGGTGTAATGGAGACATTTGCATCGTGGTTTGAGATGGCGTTCAAGGGTTGTGTTTCATGCCAACGGCTTTGACCTGACCTATGCCAATATTTGGCAGACTTCGTTCACTGACGTAGATATAAAACAGTGGTTGCGGCGATTTCTCGAAGAAAGGTATGCATGCAAATATGATCACGAACTGGCATGCGATTGAATGATATTAATAGCTTTTGGCCTGGCGACTTAGTTTCTGAAATGTCGTTGACGGTGGAGCGCCACTGGCAGTAGCGGTTTTGCAAAAAAATGTAACGAAAATATATTGCGAAGTAAATAAAAGTAACGGAGTAAAAAGTCACGTTACTTTAGATAAAACTACTTCTTACAGGTAAAAAGTATTTAGTCAAAATTCTACTTCGTTACATGCCAATTACTTGAAACAACTACTCAAGTATTGTAACGAAGTACTTTTACTTCGTTACATGCCAACCCAGTTCATGGATAAAACATGCCTTTTCAAGTAATAAATCCCGTTTTTCAATCTTTGATGGCCGTTTTCTCAAAAACGTGTTTTCTGCATTTGGAAAAAGGATATCTCGGTGAGTAATTATGCTATTCAAATAAGGTTTTGAATGTTGCATCCAGCATACTCTACTCTGCACAATGACCAGATATATTTAAAAAATCATCAACAGTTTGAAAGATAAACCCATATTTTTTTGCCAAAAACAAAGTTTTTTTTTCATACTTTACAAAAAATAAATAAAAACAACATTTTAACAAATGTTCTGGTCATTGTACAGTAGAATGTGTAGTGAACATGGATTTGACAAGAATTATAATCATATATGTTCAATAAAGAATGGCAGCATTTCTAAATTTGCCAATGTTTGCTCAAATGGCAGACATTTTGTTTGTTACCATTACCTGGCTGAAAAAAAGTTAAATATATTTTATACTCAGTAAGACCCATTCTATATTTCTGGCAGAAAAATTTGCAAAAAAAAAATTATCCTGTCTATCTGCCGTGTGTAGCCTTTTAAAAGTATTATGTGTAGGCGCATTAATAAAAGAGTGCCACTTTTGCAATTTTATTTGTCCGATGATTACACCAAAACTAAATAACACATTAGCACAAACTAGCTAGCTTGTTGTATAGTGGATACTAGAGCTAGCTTGTCGTGTAGTGGATACTAGAGCTAGCTTGTCGTGTAGTGGATACCAGACAGGTTGGATTTTATGCAAAATGTATCTAAAATGAGGTGAGCGAAACAATCGAATTGATGAGAGACTTTTCAGCTTTGTGAAGTTGACTCTTATTGGTGAAAACAAATACGAATGTGTGAACTGTTATATCTGCTGTTGTGTCACTGTGTCCCTCGGGGAATCCTGTGTGAACTGTTATATCTGCCGTTGTGTCACTGTCGGGGAATCCTCATCTGCCATTGTGTCACTGTGTCCCTCGGGGAATCCTGTATATCTGCCATTGTGCCACTCTGTCCGTCAGGGAACCCTGTGTGAACTGTTATATATGCCTTTGTGTCACTGTGTCCCTCAGGGAACCCTGTGTGAACTGTTATGTCTGCCATTGTGCAGCTCTGTCCATCAGGGAACCCTGTGTGAACTGTTATGTCTGCCATTGTGCAACTCTGTCCATCAGGGAACCCTGTGTAAACTGTTATGTCTGCCATTGTGCAACTCTGTCAATCAGGGAACCCTGTGTGAACTGTTGTGTCTGCCATTGTGCAACTCTGTCCATCAGGGAACCCTGTGTGAACTGTTGTGTCTGCCATTGTGCAACTCTGTCCATCAGGGAACCCTGTGTGAACTGTTGTGTCTGCCATTGTGCAACTCTGTCCATCAGGGAACCCTGTGTGAACTGTTGTGTCTGCCATTGTGCAACTCTGTCCATCAGGGAACCCTGTGTGAACTGTTGTGTCTGCCATTGTGTCACTGTGTCCCTCAGGGAACCCTGTGTGAACTGTTGTATCTGCCATTGTGCCACTGTGTCCCTCAGGGAACCCTGTGTGAACTGTTGTATCTGCCATTGTGCAACTCTGTCCCTCAGGGAACCCTGTGTGAACTGTTGTATCTGCCATTGTGCCACTCTGTCCCTCAGGGAACCCTGTGTGAACTGTTGTATCTGCCATTGTGCCACTCTGTCCCTCAGGGAACCCTGTGTGAACTGTTATGTCTGCCATTGTGCCACTCTGTCCATCAGGGAACCCTGTGTGAACTATTGTATCTGCCATTGTGCCACTCTGTCCATCAGGGAACGCTGTGTGAACTGTTGTATCTGCCATTGTGCCACTCTGTCCCTCAGGGAACCCTGTGCGGCGGAGTTGAGCTCTTTGACTGCTGTCTACGTAGGACGGTCTACAAGAACAAATTTGAGATGACTTATGTCGGCCCTAGTCAGGTAGGTTATGCATGCAACTGTGCACTGTGTACTACTGCAGCATCTGATGGAGACATTCACAAAGTTAAAGCATACATTGGATACTGTTGAATTGTTAGAAATGATATTGGGAAAGACAGACACATTGTGTTACATTCGTAGTGTGTGTGTGTTACTTAAAGTTTGTGATTAGTAACAGAGCTAGCATTAACTGAAAGATATGCAGAAGGGGACTGGAATAGATAATATCTGGTGTCATTGGTGAAGCTGTTTTACTCCTGTGCAGGGTTGGTAGTTTCTGCTGATAGGCAATAAAAACTGTCATGGCAGAAACCTGTGCAGGTTTCTGCCACACAATAGGCAAAAACTGGCAAAACAACTTTCCAAAGAAAAAGCTTGTAAACTGATAGTATAAGTGTCTATTATGGAAAGAAAATACTACAAAATAGATAAATCCGTTTCAAAAGAGTTTATGTAAAATGAAAAGGGCTATGGATTTGTACTTTGAAGTGCTCATCATACTATGTCCAGTGTAAATAACCCTGTAGAAGACATCAAAGGACTTAGTTAGGTTGTGTCTGCTGCAGGTGATTGTCAAGAATCTGTCCTCTGGCACTCGAGTCATCCTCAAGTCCTTCTACAGCTACGAGATTGACGAAGTGAAGATCATGGGAGGTGATCGCTACCTCGTCGCCCACACGTCTGACACCTTGATTCTCGGTGACATGTTGTCCAACAAGCTTAGCGAGGTCAGTCTCACTTCATCACAAACGGACCACATCAGTGGCCAGACCGTTACTGCCTTGCATTCTTTTGTAATAATGGAACTGTATTGTTCATATAAACATATATGTTGTTGGTACTGCTGATTTGATTAGTTGGGAAATGTTATTTAAAAGGCACACAATAATGTAAATGTGCCGTATTATGCATTAATTAATTAATTCTTATGATAAAAAGGAATGTATTGATGTAATGTTACATTTCATCTTCTGGTTAGAAAAATGTCAATTCTCTGCATTTAGCCCGCTGTGAATCTGGTTCTTTGATGTTCATATATGTAATGTGTGAATAATCTAAGTAATATGGCAGTTGGTTTAATAAAAAAAATTGTAGAAAGAATTACTGGACCCAGTCAAACTTAATTTAATATCGTGTCGTATGGCTTCATTAAAGCTAAATAACACATTTGTACAAACGAACTAACATGTCGTACTGAATGTGCTCTTCCTCCTTGTCCCCTGCTGTGCACAGGTGAGGGGCGGGGACTGAATACTCGGCAGGTTATATTTTTCGTGAAATGATTCAAAGATGACACGAGTGAAAAATTAAATTGTAGAGAGAGTTTTAAACCTACTTGTTCACATGACGTCTTTGTTGTCCACTACATTCAATTATACTAACTATTGTGACATTTCTTGCAGGTTCCCTGGCAGAGCTCTACAGGAAATGAGAAGTTTGTCTTTGACAACGAGAATGTGAGTAGATATATGCTACACATGTAGAGCTGAACAGTAGCAAATTACACTTGTAATACTTGTAACCAAGTGAGATTGTACTATATTTTATACTGATGATTGATCACATCTCGCATTGTAGGTGTGTATGATCTTCAATGCGTCCATGTTGTCTCTGGTTGAATACGGGCAGAATGAAATTCTTGGCTCTGTGTGGACTGAATTCATAAACCCCCATCTTATTAGGTGAGAAGATTCTCTCGGAATTTATCAGATTTCGTGTGGGTGAATCCAACTGCCCTCGGGGAACTTTCACTTTGGTGTAATGAATTTGTGAATAGTTTAAGTAATTTGTTCTGTTTGCTAGACAAATAAATGTATTGTTTGTTTACTTGCCTATCTCAGCTTAAAGTAAATTTCTTTCTATCAGATAGTTTTGTGATGTTTGTCACATGTTAATTATTAAATATCTACCAGTAAATTAATAACCCCATAATCACTAATGTTTATTTGTATTAGATTTATACACTCTTGAGGACTGAGTGTTGTTTTCAGCGTGCGACTGAATGAGCGCAAACAGAGCGGAGTGGCATTGAACAAGAAGATGGCGTACCTCGTCGATCTCAAGACAATCGCCATTAGTAAATACATTAATATATGTTTGTTATCATAATCTTCAGGTGCTTGTCCAACTGACCTATTAAAAGAATAATAGTGTAAAGATTTTACATAGATTATAGTTAGATATACATGTGGGAAACGTACTACGTGATATTTTTTATTTTATCGATACACAGGCAGGTGTGGTTCGTGTTGAACATTTGTTGGTTCACAAAGGTGATGCAAATAATGTTTTGCCTACTGCTATCATATATCATAGTGTACCACGATACGGATGTTGTGTATCGTATACCATACCATGCAGTGTGTATCACGATACACAGGTGCATCGGTGTATCGTTCCGGCCCTAGTTCTAGTGCAAAAGCTACCAGTCTGTTTCGCCTGTTCATTTTTGTCTTAAATATTGAAAATAATGCATTTCATCACAGCATTCCACACAGCAAGAGGCTGAACGTTCTGTCAATGTTCAATGTACACAGGCTGATCAACATTTTTAAGTTTTAAGTGTCTTTGAGACATGTTTGAGATTCTGAGCTCCATTACCATTTACCTGTCTTCTAAAGCTTCGCCTCTCATTGTGAATTGGTCACTCAAATTGTTCATGTCATCAAGTTTACAAGTGTAACCTAGCAGTGACACTTGATGATTATTTATGTTATAGTGGATTTAGTCAACGGCATGACCATGGGACACATTAACCATGACTCCAAGATTGACTGGCTGGAGGTATGTGTAGTTTATATTATCTCTTAAGGGATTATTTTGTGGTAAGCAAATATAATGCATTTTTAATTTAGTAAATGATTCTAGTTTAAGTCACGTAAAAAAGGTACATGCCACCCCGACAGACCTGTTCATTCCAGCACCATCTTGACTTCTCTGGGAAGCATTCAGCCATGCTGCAATTACTGTGCAAGGCTATTTGTTCACATATATCCACTACTGTCTATAGCCACTTTATCACTTATACAGCTGAGTGAACTGCGGCAGTGTGGCATGAATGAAATTGGCCAAGATTAGTAATGGCAGCAAGAGGGTTCAAAACCGGGTTCTCTTGATTGAGAGCGACTGAGCTTGTAACTGATGCTGACATGTCATATGATTTCATGTTTCACAGCTGAATGAGACGGGCCACAAGCTACTCTTCAGGGACAAACGACTCAAGGTAGAGATTCTATCAGATGTTTATGTAATGTAATGCTAGTGTCTGAACGACTACTTGAGTTCTGGTGCAGTCTAGTAGAACAATTCCATATTCAAATGTGACTGACAGTTTTACTATTGTCAACTTTTCTATCGCTGTCTGATATTTCCATTTCCAGACATAATTTATTAACAATGAAAGGTGGTTATTTCCATGGAAGAATAACGATAATACTAATAATACAATTGATAGTGTAAATATTTGTAGGATTTAATAATATAAATGGTAAAATTATTTATTCAAGCTTAATAGTTTACTGTGACATAAATCTGTTGTGACAGCTGCACTTGTATGACGTTGAGGATCAGAGCAGAACAACCATACTGAACTACTGCGCCTATGTCCAGGTGAGACTGGGACAGCAACAGGCTGTCTTGAGATGTATGGGGGCACACTGAACCATTGGGTCATGGCCACCCTTGGGCTTTTGGATATGAATTTTTCCATGAATAACCTGTTGCGCCACTAAATGGCAGCATGATGAACTAATATTGGATCTAGGGCTTTCTTAGTTGCTGCACCAATTCCTTAGAATTCTCTCTCTCTTAATGTTCACCAAGTATAATTCAATGGGAAACTTTCAAAGGGCGATTCGGATGTTATGCACCAGGGAGCGCCACAGATTACCTTTTTGGGTGTATGCTGTGTCAACACAGTTATGTTCACAGCATCCAAATGTAGATGTTCACAGTCATTATGAGTTTATTCTAAGAAAACTTAATAGGTTGCATGATAGTCTTTACAATGTTACATATTATTACATTTTGTGAGTTCGGTCAGCTGGTTATACATGTATGTAATATAATAAGCATCGTGCCGAACAGTATCCCTTTGAGGCCAGATATTAATTCTGATATGCTGCTATGAATTTCAGTAAGTAACACGCATGCATACACTCACGCATGCACGCACGCATGCACGCACGCAAACGTACATGTTGTACACCCCATAAAATTATTATCCAATTTATTATTATTTATCAGATGCAATGAAATATTATCCGTGCAAATATTGTTCACATTAGGGTATATTTCTCTAATACATGTTAAACAAATTATTGAGCAGATATTAAGTTAGTAAGAACAATGTCTTCACAGCGTACTACCGTTGCTTACAGTGGGTGCTAGGCAGTGATGTGGTTGTGGCACAGAACCACGGCAATCTGTGTGTGTGGTACAACATTGACGCCCCAGAGAGGGTGACACTGTTCCCCATCAAAGTGAGTAGCTTCATCCGTCACACACACACACACATATATATATATACACACACACATATATTTCAATGTATGTTTTTGTCATGACACAATGTACTTGCTGAACTTTTGTCATTGCATGACTCAGCTAGATGTGAGGTCTCGATTAAGTCAACACATCAGGGTAGCAGGGCAGATATGCTATGTACAGTCCAGCTCTGTTAGGCCAGGGCCTGCGTGTGCACATGGGATGCACTTGCAAGTGCTGTAGGTAAACATTGAGGGGATGAGCATTGTTCATTCAGTCAACATGAATAACAGGAAACCCCAAACACAAATGTTATAAGTGCATTCCTTCTCACATCAGCCAATGCCGAATGGAGTTACAAATGATCAGCTGTGAACTGGACGACCTCGGGTGATTAGTGCAAGATAAGACCGTCATATACATCACTTCCATAGGCTCCATAGTGCCAGTGTGACCACCCGGAATAACATCGAGGGATATAGGCTGTTAAATATTGTGCCGACAGAAACCTTCAAAAGAGGCTCTATATAAACCAATGTTAAACAATTCGCGTTTCTCTTGTTGTTCAGTATACATAATATTTAGGAAGTCTTACCGCCTTTATTGAGCATGCCTACATGGTTGCAGGGTGACATTGTGGATGTGGAAAAGCATGATGGGAAGACGGACGTGTTGGTCATTGAAGGAGTGAGCACAGTCTCGTACACGCTGGACGAAGGCCTCATTGAGTTTGGCACAGCCATAGATGATGGTGATTATGTGAGGTATGCATTGTTGTGATATTACCTGTGCAGAAAGATTCCAGTAAAGTTAAAATGTTTGAGAGTACAGAGGAATTGACAGACATTGCTGTAACCTCTTAAGAATGTTTATTGCCATATGTCTCTATTGATTTGTTCTGGGAAGACGGCCGGTGCGCCGTCATTATAAATGTGACAGCCAGTAACATATATTATAACATAAGGCTCTCTATATATTATAACATAAGGCTCTCTATGTATTATAACATAAGGCTCTCTATATATTATAACATAAGGCTCTCTATGTATTATAACATAAGGCTCTATATATTATAACATAAGGCTCTCTATATATTATAACATAAGGCTCTCTATATATTATAACATAAGGCTCTCTATATATTATAACATAAGGCTCTCTATATATTATAACATAAGGCTCTCTATGTATTATAACATAAGGCTCTCTATATATTATAACATAAGGCTCTCTATATATTATAACATAAGGCTCTCTATGTATTATGACATTAGGCTCTCTATGTATTATAACATAAGGCTCTCTATGTATTATAACATTAGGCTCTCTATATATTATAACATAAGGCTCTCTATATATTATAACATAAGGCTCTATGTATTATGACATAAGGCTCTCTATGTACTATAACATTAGGCTCTCTGAGTATTATAACATTAGGCTCTCTATATATTATAACATAAGGCTCTCTATGTATTATAACATAAGGCTCTATGTATTATGACATAAGGCTCTCTATGTACTATAACATTAGGCTCTCTGAGTATTATAACATAAGGCTCTCTATATATTATAACATAAGGCTCTATGTATTATGACATAAGGCTCTCTATGTACTATAACATTAGGCTCTCTGAGTATTATAACATTAGGCTGTCTATGTATTATAACATAAGGCTATCTATGTATTATAACATAAGGCTCTATTATATGACATTCTATATATAACATTAGGCTCTGTCTATGTTTTATAACTTGAGGTTATTCACAGTTTTGTAAGTTGAAAAAATCAAAGTAATTTCTTTTAATGATTTTAGCTAAAGTATGCACTCTTTTGTTAAATTGACTGCGCATATTACTTAAGACTACAGATTTGAAGATCATCCAACGTGAATAAAGTTTTGATGCATGTATGTGTACTTTGTGATGTCACTGAGTGACAGATGTGTGCACTGTATGACAGATGTCTCTGAGTGACAGATGTGTGCACTGTATGACAGATGTCTCTGAGTGACAGATGTGTGCACTGTGTGACAGATGTCTCAGAGTGACAGATGTGTGCACTGTGTGACAGATATCTCAGAGTGACAGATGTGTGCATTGTGTGATAGATGTCTCAGAGTGACAGATTTGTGCACTGTACACAGGGCAGTGACATTCCTGGAGAGACTGGAGATGTCGTCTGAGACAGATGCTATGTGGAGAACACTGAGTCGACTGGCACTTGAAGCAACACAACTACACATTGCAGAGAGGTACAATGTCCTCTTGTGGACAGTCTCTAGCACTATAACTTCACAAACTAATACTATTTAATTAAAATTTGTTGATGCAATTTCTTTGCCAGAGAGTAACGTTGTGCATGATTATGTGTTTATATCATTCATGTTGGTTCTTAATTAATGCACATTTTAAGTATACTACTGGTTATAATTATATGATTCCAAATAAATTTTTAGAGTTGCTGTGTGGATCAGTGGACATATATGTCAGATACCTTCAACTGTTGTATTACTTTTCATGTTGAATGTCCTGTTTACTAAAACTGACCCGCGTGATCCTGCACGGACATATAACTTGAATAAGTAGATCTGCCACATTGTGTGTATTTCTTATATACAATACAATTTGGCGGAGGAACTCACCTGTATCCCATTTTTATGCAGATTTTTTTCAACTGGAAAAATCATGATAAAGTAGATATTTCTTGTGTTCATCACACAAGTATAAAATCATGATAAAGTAGATATTTCTTGTTTTCACACAAGTATAAATAAAGTACATGTTTCTTGTGTTCATCACACGAGTATAAAATCATGATAAAGTATATATGTTTGTGTTCATCACACAAGCATAAAATAAAGTACATATTTCTTGTGTTCATCACACAAGTATAACATCATGATAAAGTATATATTTCTTGTGTTCATCCCACAAGTATAAAATAAAATTTATATTTCTTGTGTTCATCACACAAGTATAAAATCATAATAAAGTACATATTTATTGTGTTCATCACATAAGTATAAAATAAAGTACATATTTCTTGTGTTCACCACACAAGTATAAAAACATGATAAAGTAGATATTTCTTGTGTTCATCGCACAAGTATAAAGTCATGATAAAGTATATATTTCTTGTGTTCATAACACAAGCATAAAATCATGATAAAGTACATATTTCTTGTGTTCATCGCACAAGTATAAAGTCATGATAAAGTATATATTTCTTGTGTTCATAACACAAGAATAAAAACATGATAAAGTAGATATTTCTTGTGTTCATCGCACAAGTATAAAGTCATGATAAAGTATATATTTCTTGTGTTCATAACACAAGCATAAAATCATGATAAAGTACATATTTCTTGTGTTCATCACACAAGTATAAAATCGAATGACAAAATTATAGTGGGTACAAATACTTTTGATGCTTGCAAAAGCAAGTGGATTTTGTTTGATGTATGTATATTTTGTAGCCTAATAGGTGGCGCCACTCAATCGGAATATGAATGCAATAGGCCGATTAACCAATGACAAATTTTTATACACATTTTAAACAGAATTTCAAGTCAAAAATACAGATTTCAACCAAAAAATGTGGCAGGTCTGAATTAGGGTGTCAGGTGAGCGTATAGAATTTTGTGTTTAGCAGGTGTTTTGAGTAACGGTTGTTCGATGACCTTATGACCGTGTGTTCTGCAGGTGTTTCGCCGCCCTGGGAGACATGGCGAAGGCTCGGTACTTGGAGGAGACCAACAGATTGGCAGAGGAGGCGGCTCAACAGATGGTAAGTGATGACATGATGCGTTCTTCTTTCAGCCTCCCACACTGACACATGCACTAATGTAGCATCACAGAACTTGATGGCTGACATAATTAGTGTCTCTGCAAAAATTACCTCTAATTTCAAACACAAAACAGTTATAAAGAAAGTATACATGCACATATACACACTTGCATGCTCAGGCACACACGCAAACGTGCACACACACACACACACTCGCGCACACACACACAAGCACAGACAAAAGTCCACATCAATGAAATGGTTATGAAATTGATGTGCATCCATGTGAACTTTCCAGAAATCTCATTGTTGCTGGACATTGTAGATGTCTTGATGTTGTTTGGTGTGACAGGGCGGAGACGGCTTCAACCACTACAAGGTGCGAGCCCGCATGGCCATCATGGAGAAGAACTTCAAGTTGGCCGAAAGCATCTACCTTGAACAGGTAAGTAGTAGGGATAAAGGCTGACATACCTTGATGGGGAGACTGGGTCTAACTTATTTCCTCTCTTAAGTCTCTCTGGCAGATAGAAATGGTCATCCCGTTTATACCAAAGAGGGATGGAGACCTCTGGAACTGAGGTCCTCCACATCTCTCTGAAAGATGAAAGAGTGAGAGAAGAGGGCTTTGCTTCATCCACAGTTTTTTTACTGCGAAAAGTATCTACCTTTTTGTGCAGAGCTGTTCCTCTTTGAATTTCTTTTGGGAAGACAGGCAAGCTGAAGACAGTTGCATTTGACATGGTAGATGTAAGAGCCAGCAACTAATACAGAATGTTATGGTAGTGCCTGATGATTAGTGAATGGGAGGTTTATTGTCTTCTCTGACAAATTAACATTTGGGGAACCCTAGTTGGGGATTTTATATTTCTGCTGAATGACTTGATGTTGATATGTTTCATCTGTCAATGAATAATAAAATCTTTATTTCGCACATTAAAAATGGCAATTGTACAATATTTAAAATACAGTTATTTCAGTAATGACCTTGTTAACATCATCACGACTGAAAATGTTGCATGTTTTAAGACCATTTCTAATTTCTATCATGTCAGATAGAACACTCATGTCAGATATCCTTTCATCGGTCACGCCCGTCTGCCACACGCAGTCAATAACACTAGCAGACACGTCCTCATGCATGTTGTATGCATAATGTATATGACAGTAGTTACCACCACAGTTTGACCATGGATTTTGAATTGATAATTTAGCAACACGGCTTATCACAGACCACTTGTGGTTTAGAGCCTTATGAATAAACTTGATGGACCATTGCTTTAGGTTGACCAATAGTGGCAAACTATCAGACAACAACGAGACAACATCGCCGTGTGTAAGAGGTGCCAGTCCCCACAACTGTCTGAGTGCCATGCGCCATGCGATACATATGTTGCCAACACTTACTCTTTTCAAATAATCCATCCATATATACAGAGAAAAGAATAGGAGAGAAGATTGCTCCCTGTTTGACTCCATTACAGGAGATACTACAGCCCCATCTCACTAGAAAGTTTTGTTTAGTATACATATACAGTAGCAATGTTAACACTTGCGGTGACACCTTATGCTTTAGAAGTACTCTAAAAAAACTTACAATAGTTGACTCTGTCAAAAGCTTTGCTGGCATCTAACACAAGTACACACACATTACTTCCATTAGCGTTGCGACTGATTGTCTCCATCATAACATGGGCAGTGAGTAGTGGACATATTTTGTTTCAATCCAAATTGCAAATGTGATGTTGCAAGCGAATACTTGTGTGATTGGTCAATGTGATTGACTGACACTCGGGTAGGCGATTAGCTAACACTAGTAACACTGGGGTATGTGTTTGATTAACCCATTGGGGTGTTTCTTTAGAATCACATTGACGAGGCGATCCAGATGTACCAGGACATGCACAAGTGGGATGAAGGAATCAGCGTGGCCGAGGCAAAGGTGGGAGATGGGCTGTGGCTGTTGTCAATAGGCTCTGTGTAGGGCATTATAGCAGTAATGAGAATAAATGAAATATGTTCTGGGTAATTAAATTAAATTTATTCTTACTACATGTACTTTTAATGCTCAATGTGTATATATATATATATATATATATATATATATATATATATATGTATGTATGTATATGTGTATATTTATTATATTATTATATATATATATATATATATATATATATATATATATATATTACTTGTATTGTATGTATATATATGTTACAGTCAATCTGCATAATCAGTCATTTCACATAATGACTGACATGTTTAGGCATTATGCGAAATGACTGGAAAAGAGGTGCAGTCATTTTGTGTAACGACTGAAACAGTGTTCCCCTGGTTAATGACAAGTGATGTGGGCAAACTTGCTGTTTTTTTTCATCTACCTAGCAGGATATTTTTAGAAATTGCCACCTAGCAGCTATCTATTTCTCATACTCAAAAATATTTTTTATAGTGTGATGAAATTTTTATTTAAAATTATTGTTCAGGTTCACTTTGGATCATGTAGAACACCCGGAATTTAAGTTACTCCACATGATTGAAACCACTTATCAAATTAATGTTTTTATTATGAGGTGCAATGCCCCAGTCCCCCTAGGTGCACTTTGTGCCACTATACCCAGAGCAAACACTGTGAAGTATCAATTACAATTTGTCTTCTATTGTGTTTCTTAAATTAAATGTTGGAAATGTTACATACATACTTAAGACACAACAACACTGTCTTATTGAACAACATATAACTTTATTATGATTCTAAAACTTGCAAAAGTCTACTGTATCATTGGTAATTATATCAATATGCTACATTTCCGCAATATACATCAAACAAATTATACAATATGCCATATTCTCATAATTATATGTATAGATATGGATGAGAGCATATACCCCGGGGTAGTTGTTTTAAGCCAAGAATGTTAAATTCATAATATTTTACATCACAGTATTGGCAAAAGCTAATATTGTATTCAACCAATATTACTAAATAATTATTATACTCACTAGTTATCATGAAAGACATGTGAAGCGTACAAGTAGGTATACTTGCCACTGAGAGAGATCATACACATTACCCAGTAGATATTTATAAAAGATGACAAATCAAATCATGTGTGGTCTTCAAAGGAAAATTTACTTTACTAATAACTGGATGATTAGCATGTCATATGGTTCATTCACACTTGTTTGGACAGCACAGACTGTTGTGACACCGGCTGTTACACATTCGTTTTGCTTTGTAGCACTTGCACCTGTTGCTAGTACATTAAAGAAGACTGTAACTGTCACACCTGACAAAACCTTGTCCACTAGTTGCTGAAGTTTTTAGTGTGTGGCCGAGAGATATCTGTTGGTCTTGGTTGTTGTCTGACTGGGATAGAAGGCGTTGTGGGCATAAGTCGAATTGGTTGAGTGAATATTTATCAGGATCCCAGTGTTCACAGCAGTGGTGTATAAGTTGTTATCACCACGGTCATTGATGTCCCCCAGGATGGTACGTGGGTCCCCCCTTTCCTTTCTCTATCCACCAGGGGGATTGGAACACAAGAAATATATTCAACAGCTGGAATGCCACTTCTGGTGTTTGCTTCGAGGTTAGAGGCCGTATGATACAGAACTTTGTGAGATGGCACTGATAAACAATGATCCAGTTGAAATGTGACTGGGGGATGATTGCATGTCGATAAGATCCACGTGACTACGAGAGCCAAACTCTGTGCTTAGTATTGGCTTCACAGCAACCGCTTTGGTCATTGGTCTCTTTCGTTTCTGCTGGCACCAAACAGAATGATTTGAACAGCTCTACTGCTTCCCTGGTGATGTTGGCATACTTGGTACCCAAATGTTACATCATTCTGTCTCGACCACTATGGCCAGTAGCCATATGTGCTCTTTGGATAACGTCATATTTGTCCTCAATGCACACATAATATAGTGGCTCTTCTTGTTCTGTTTTTCATTTCTTTATCAACTTCTCGATGTCATCGCATTGAAGAATTTGATACCTGCGAAACATAAGAGCAAATTTTAATTATTATCCAATTTTAATTATAAACAACCGAAACCAAAATGGTGAGAAGAAAATATCTATTGTAATATATTGTAATTGTAATATAATCATAATCATGATGTTTATCAATGTGTCTTTTATAGTAAACTTAGCAATTGGTTTAACTTCCCTTTTAAATTAATTTGTTTGTACAGCTTAATGTGACAAATCATGAAAGGACTTTGACTTTTGTGAGACAGTATTGACAGTTTTCATTTGTGCTCAGTCGTGTAATTGATGACTAACTGAAGAAAGACCCTTTCATTGTGGACTTCCTTGCTTACATAAAGAAAGGAAGAATACAACAGAGAAAGGATTAAGTCTTGACTTAATATACAATACAACTGTGGTGGATATTAAATCGGCTTCTGACTGAGAAAACCAGAGAAATCAATGAACGAAGGTGTGAAATTTCACCATTAAGATAAAGTGATTTATTTACTTAAATTACATACATAAGGTAATATCTGACATAATGGTAGTAAACATTTTCGGTAAAAAGGAATTAACAGCAGGATTTTAGCATAAATTAGCACACACTGACTTCGTTGTTTTGTTACACAGTGTTCTCCGTATTCGCTAGGTGGCAGGTTTTTTTTTCTCATGCGAGGTTAATAGAAGACACAGTTAGCAAGTATATTAGCCTAAAGTGTTCTTTTGATCAAAAAACAGCCTTATTCAAGGCTAACGTAGCAAACTAATTAAAACTAAATTGTATGATGGCGCCGTGCAAACGGCAGTTAAAGGCCACAATTAACTTAATTTGTGGCAGTTGCAGTAACTAGGTGGACTTCATCAAGTCTGGGTGTGAGAAGTCCTGGGCTGAGGTCCAGGCAGATAGTTTTAGTTTTGAGTGTAGGGGATGTACGAAGATGAAGGAACTAGAGGTGGAGTTGGAAGAGCTGAGGCTGCTCGTTGTGGCAATGGTGGGAAGGGAACAGGGGGTTGTGCCAGTAGTTCCCATGGGGGAAGACACAAGAGATGCTAGGGAGAGCTCACCGCAGCCTGGGAGGAAGCTGAGAGGAGGGAAGGTGACAGGTCGTAGGGAGACGGGAAGGAAAGGAACAGGAGGGAAGACAACCGGAGTGAAGGAGAGGGGAGTAGGGGAGACAGGAGGGAAGGAGAAGGGAGTGGGGGAGATGGGAGGGAAAACAACCGGAGTGAAGGAGAGGGGAGTGGGAGAGACAAGAGCAAAGGAGTGGGAAGTGGGGGAGACAGGAGGGAAGGAGACAGGAGGGAAGGGGTCAGGACAGAATGAGATGGAGGGGATCGAACGGAAGAGTTATTCTGCAGCAGTGATAGAGGGGGTGAGGAAGAGAGTGAGGGTGTTTGTGGGGGATTCGATAGTTAGGAAGACCGACAGGGTCTTAAACAAGGGAGATGATGTGGTGGTCTGCTTGCCTGGAGCCAAAATAGAGGTGATAACTGAGAGGGTAAAAAACACCGTAGGCTCGGGTAAGGGTGGATCTGTTTTAGTACACGTAGGGACAAATAACGTAGAGAGGGAGGGTACAACTGCCATAGTTAGGAAATATAGGCAGTTGGTCAGAACACTAAAACAGACGCGGGTTGAGCAGGTAATACTGTCAGGGATTTTACCTGTAATGGGCAGGTAGGTAAAGGTAAAGTCATCCCCCAGGCATTACACCTTATGAAGCCATGAAGGCTTATATGGCCAGTGCTTAAACCTGGTTTCTGTAGTGCGAAGCAACTTAGAGTGCAGTTATACTGACTCTCCTGGACGGGACACTAGTCCATCGCAGGTACCTTCCAAACAGTGTTTGTACTCATTTGCAGCTGAGTAGACTGAGGCAAAGTAGGGTAAACGAAATTGCCTAAGCTTCGAAAACGAACCGTGTCCAGTGTGGGTCTTGAACTCACAACCCTCGAATTTAGAGTCCAACACCTTAATGGGCAGGAGGGGTCACAAATATCGAAATTGTCGGGGGATGGCAATTAATAGGTTAGTCCAGAAGCTATGTAGGGAAGAAGAAGTTGGATTTGTGGATTTATGGGGAAGTTTTGTTGGGAGGGCTGATATGTACATGAATGATGGGCAGTATTCGCGGACAAACTTTCAGCAGCAGTAGATAGCGACTTGGGTACAATGACAAATATTTTTGGAAGTAAACATTCTTTAAATTAGAAGTGCAGGGGGGTTACCTAGAGGTGTCTCAAGCAGAACAAGAGGCCACTAGCACAGATAAACCAATATCAAATCATCCGAAAAACATCTCTGAAAAAGGTTATAGATGCGTATGTTTAAATGCAAGGAGCATAGTAAATAAGAAAAACGAATTAAACATTATGGTAGAAGATATTGACCCTCACATAATTGGTATAACTGAATCATGGGCCAACATAGATATAACAGATGCTGAATTAGGACTGACAGGATATGTAATGTTTAGATCGAATAGGAAGAAGGGGCGGGGGAGTTATTTTATATGTTAAAGAATCTATTCAGGCTTATGAAATAAAACTAGAAAGGGAAGCAGATTGCGATGAAGCTGTTTGGTGCAAAATTGTTTCAGGAAATTCAAAATTAACTATTGGATTAGTTTACCGAAGTCCAAACATAAATGAAGAGGACAACACAAAAATAGAAAACGCTATAAAGGAAGTTAGTAAAGGGGAATGTATCATAATGGGAGATTTTAATCATGGACACATACAATGGAATTCTCTAGAGAGCACAGGGATTGAGGACCAACAATTTCTATTTTTAATCCAGGATAGCTTTCTTACTCAGCACGTACTAGAACCAACCAGGGGAGAAAATGTATTAGATATAGTTTTGTCATCACAAAAAGAATTAGTGGACAATGTAAAAATATTTGAACCATTGGGTAATAGTGACCATAATCAAATACATTTTGACATCAATGTAAAATCAGAAAGTAAAAATAAGAAAACATACAAGAGAAACTTCCACAAAGGTAACTACAAAGATATGAGAAAATACTTAGCAAAGCTAGATTGGAATAACATGCTGATGAATAAGACCGCAATTGAATGTTGGAATATTCTAAAATATGAAATTGAGAGTATCATCGATAAATTTGTTCCCTTCCAAAAACAAGGAAAACGGTGTAGAAAGAAACACTTGTCAAAAGAGGCCATTAGAAAAATAGTGTTAAAACAAACTATGTGGAGGGTTTATAGGCGTACCAGAAAGGAAGAAGACTATGCAAAATACGAAGAGGCACTTAATGCAGCTACAACTGAAATCAGACAATCTAAAAGAAGCTATGAGCAAAAACTAGCATGTAACATAAAAAATTACAGCAAGAGTTTTTATGCATATATCAGGAGTAAACAAAACGTACAAGACAAGGTTGGACCTCTAGAAGACAGTGCTGGAAATATAATATCACAGGGGTTTTTAATGGCGGAAGACCTAAATGGTTACTTCAGTTCAGTGTTTACCAAAGAAGATATTAGTTCATTACCAGTTGCTGATGCTAAATTTCAGGGGGCTAAATCTGACTATTTAGGTCCATTAGTTGTAACTCCAAAATTGGTAGCTAAGAAAATAAAGGCAATGAAGGATAACAAATCACCGGGAGTGGATGGGATTCCTCGAAAATTACTAATGGAAACAGTAGAACAAATCAGTATACTACTTGCAAGAGTATTCAACTTGTCATTAAAAGAGGGAGTTGTTCTGTTTGAATGGAAAGAAGCAAACATCGTACCATTATTTAAAAAGGGTTCGAGAAGTAAGTCAGAGAATTACAGACCAGTGAGTTTAACGTCAGTGATTTGTAAATTATTAGAAAGGTTAATTAAAGACCATATGGTGGACTTCCTCGTTAAGCATAAATTATTAAATTCATCTCAACATGGATTCCTTAAAGCGAGGTCATGCTTAACAAATATGTTATGTTTTTTGGAAGAAATCACTAAGTGGATAGACGTGGGATCGCCAGTAGATATTATCTACTTAGATTTTCAGAAAGCTTTTGACAAAGTGCCACATCAAAGATTACTACTTACATTAAAAGCCCATGGTATCGGGGATAGCATAACTGACTGGATAGAACAATGGCTGACTGACGAGTTGTAGTAGATGGAGAAGTTTCAAATTGGAAATCGGTTTTGAGTGGGGTACCTCAAGGATCAGTATTAGGACCTATATTATTCTTAATTTATATCAATGACTTGGATGACAGTATAACAAGTAACGTAGTGAAATTTGCGGATGACACAAAACTGTTTAGAAAGGTTTATACTGATGGTGATAAACAACATTTACAAAACGATCTAGACAGATTAGTGAAATGGTCTGAGAAATGGCAGATGCTGTTCAATTTTGGGAAATGTAAATGCCTACATACAGGACATGGGAACTTGAATGTAAACTATAAAATGGGAGATACTGTTCTGGGTACTACTGTAAAAGAAAAGGACTTAGGAGTTACAATAAG
>BSQZ01000007.1:4780000-4880000 GCA_033239005.1 Lamellibrachia satsuma
GTTGTACCCAGTCTTTACAGAAATGGCTGGGTTGGCCAGTGTTGGTTGTACCCAGTCTTTACAGAAATGGCTGGGTTGGCCAGTGTTGGTTGTACCCAGTCTTTACAGAAATGGCTGGGTTGGCCAGTGTTGGTTGTGGTTGTAATGGTCGCTACTTTTATGAGAGTTTATTAGTATGTTTAAATGGTAAGTTGGATGGAGTCAGATATTAGAGATTAGGTTAGGAAGGACAGAACTGTTTGTACACTCGTCACGGTGATCACATGATGATAACATGTTAGTATTGAAAGATCAATTTGTCAATGAAACTCAGTTTAGATCAGTTTAGCCACCATTCTCATCGGATTAGAAATATTTTTATTCTGATATGTACCATTGTTTGAATGATAATTTGTGTGTGTAGGCTGGCGATATGTATGAGAAGATCAAGAACTATAAGGAAGCTTTGCAGTGCTTCAGACGTGGGGAAGCTTACAGGCGAGGTGAGTATCTGATGTAGGCTGGCAGTGTTTGGCTATATATATATATATATATATATATATATATATATATATATTACATATGTGACTTATTTTATCTGTCATTGTATGGTATATAGTGTAACTCAAGTGGCTAGACTACATCGAAAGGAAATTCACAGTTGAAGAAGCAAATTTACCTGTATTAAATGATGCCTGTTTAAAACATTTATTTAAGGTATCCTTTTAACCATGTTTTCCCTCCCTGGCTCCCTACCTCCCTAACTCCCTGGTGTATTCATCCATCCGTTGACAACTTTAACACTAAATGTTGATTTTGAGATTGCCGAACACTTCCGTTTGATGCGGCGCTGAGCTCAAGTTTTCAAGGGTTTAGGTGCGATAGACATTTCTAATGATTATTATTATTATTAATGGTTTGGCAAAATTTTGTTTATAAAATGCAGCATCATGGAAGTATTGTGTAGATGTTGTTCAGTGCACTGAGCCTTTGAAGCTATGCAGTCAGTGTGCCCCATTTGAGAGCTTCATTGAAGCCATGCTGTCAGTGTGCCCCATGTGAGAACTTTCTTGAAGCCATGCGTTCAGCGTGCCCCATGTGAGAGTTTCCTTGAAGCGATGCAGTCAGTGTGTCCTATGGGAGAGCTTCCTTGAAGCGGTGCGGTCAGTGTACCCCATGTGAGAGCTTCCTTAAAGCCATGCGGTCAGTGTGTCCTATGTGAGAGCTTCCTTGAAGCCATGCAGTCAGTGTGTCCTGTGTGAGAGCTTCCCCCTGCTTGCAGCGGTTGAGTTGGCGCGCTACGCCTTCCCCCAGGAGGTGGTGAGACTGGAGGAACAGTGGGGAGACTTCTTGGTTGGACAGAAGCAGCTTGATGCTGCCATCAACCACTTCATTGAAGCTGGGTATGTGCTCTGTCATGTTATATGTACATTGATATATGTGCACACATTTCCTTGCTTCTTTTTTGCAACATGTGATAATGTCTGTTTATGGGAATGTTATGTCTGTCTAGTTTCTTGACTGGAAGAAAATATTTTGTCAGTACATCTAGCATGTATGCATACGCATGCACATGCATACATGAACTCAGATATGCATGAACATGCATATTATTCACACGTACATATTTTCATGGTTTTTGTTTTGTGTATACAATTACACTTTGGTTATATACAAATCTTGCTATTATTCTGGTGTTGTAGACAGAAATGTGTTACCTTCTTTAGAAAATAATAGTTCCTCGGTTTGAAACTTGATGCCATTAAAGCTTGTGATTTAACTACTAAGGTCACACAACTTGCCAGGTCTTCCAGTCATGTGAGGTCACACAAGGTTTTCAGGTCAAGTCAAATTCAGTGTACATGTTTTTGTGTTACATAGAGCAACTTTAAAGGCGGTGGATGCCGCCATGAATTCGAGACAGTGGAACAAGGCTGTGCAGATCTTGGACGTGGTGACAGAGACTGGCGTTGCAAAGAAATATTACCAGAAGATTGCTGAACATTATGTCAGCATCAGCGAATTCAAGGTAGGAACCTACAACAATGGGTGTTGATACTGTGGCATCTATGCATCTAATGCAAACACCCAACAATGTATGTGTGTGTGAGGAATCCATGCTAGTTTTGTCACTGTTAATACATTTGTATCATTTTCTGATTGATGGATAAACATGTTTTGTTGATATTTGGTAGCGTTTACTGATGTGTTCTTCCTGAGTAAACATGTGTTTTGTTGTACACCGCAACCGCAGTCGGCTGAGAAGTACTATTTGGAGGCTGGTTGTACACGAGAGGCCATCGACATGTACAACGCAGCTGGGAAATGGGAGGAAGCTCACAGGGTCAGTGCACAAATCTCCGCCAAATAACCCTCTTAACAATTAATCTTACATCAATCATAGACATAGATATTAATTATTTGTAATCATCATTGTTTATATATCATAAATATTTGTTGCAGTATATTAACTGTTGATAAGAATTGGTGACAGCAGAACTGGATCAAGCTACATTGAATCATACATAAAGTGGTGTAACATATTAATGGTATATACTTGCATAATTAATTTTACTTTGATTCTGATCTGACTATTTAGGTGATGCATTTAAGTGGTTTTGATTCAGTCAGTCTGGTAGCCACCAGAACTTAATATTTAATTAATTGTGTTATACTGGCTGCCTGTCAGACTTCAGTTAAAATTGTTCTATTTGACAGTGGCTTGTCATCCAGCACAAGATCCATATATTAATGCTCAAGATCAGTCCTCTGAGACAAGTAGAATGACTAACAAATCTATATACTGAAAGTGTTACACTTATGATAGCAGTAAATGTATATGGCTGTGGTCGTGTAGATTGCATCGACATGTATGAAGACAGAGGAGGTGGCGACTCTGTACATGAAGCAGGCTCAGACACTGGAGGCACAGGGCAAGTACAAGGAGGCAGAGAGGTACGACACTCACCCATCTCTGTGTAGGAACATTCTGTTTCACTCTCAGGTTATGGAGCCAGTCTTAACAAGATGATTCTTAATGATCACAAATATGAGAACAATTGATGATTTTAGTTGAATTTGTTTGGTGTAAGTTGTAAAACAGAAATAAAAATAGCATCTAAAATGTATTTTTATGGTGTTTGTTTTGTAGTTATCGAAATGAAGTATATAGCACCACTGCAAATAATTTAATTGTTTGACTATTGCAACTAATATAACATTATTATAGGACTCGGTCTCTATGTGGTGCCATTCTTTCCGCAGACTCTATATCACTGTGGATGAGCCTGATCTCGCTATCTCGATGTACAAGAAGCTCAAGATGTACAATGACATGATACGACTGGTGAAGCAGTTTCACAAGGACTTGTTGTCTGATACCCACCTGCATCTCGCTAAGGTAACTATTTGGTCGATACACTCTCGCATCTCACTGTCATACAGTGGAGAATGTGACAACTGGTGTGGTCTCCCTATATGTGACACCCCTAGGACTGAACCCCTTATTTGGTTTAAGGTTCACTTCCGGCTTTTGACCTACAATTATATCAACAGCTATTCTCAACCGTTCTTACAATAAACCTCTTCTACAATAGTAACTGTGACTGGTGAGTACTACTGTATCAGAAAACATAACATGGCGCAGTCGGCATGTGGTTGTAGCTGAGAGAGAGTATACAATAAAAGCTCTACTCTAGAATTGAGAGGCATAGTCTACGTTGCTCGTAGTGAAAATCGCTGAAAATGGAGACAAGGTCACGCTCAGTCGTTCGCAAAGAACCACAAGAGGGAGCCACGGGTGGCGACGAAACAGTTTGCAGTGTATCTCCAGACGGCGAGACCGACACACCTAATTGGTTAGCGACGTTTCTATCGCATCAAGAAGAGCGCGATTTGAAGCGAGAAACATTGGCAAACGAACGTCACGAAACATCGATGCGTTTATTATGCGAAACGTTAGGTAGACGCATACGAGACATTTCACCACATGCTGAACGCAATGAACCAAACGGAGACACAGCCAATGCAAACGACACGACGCCCATTCGACCGATTCCGGGGGGGCGACTCGCCAAAGCTCGACCACCAGAACTGATGCCAGCTGATATTTCACTGCGCGATCTGACTTCATGGAGGAGGGCCTGGGACGATTTCGCCGAATTGGAACAATTGAATCGTTTTACACTGCCTCAACAACGAGCTATGTTACGCACTAGCTTATCTAGAGACATGCGTTCGACACTGCATCTGGCAATTGGCATCGACAACGACGATGATGTGTCTGTGTCGGAGATTCTGGACCAGATTCACGAGTACGTTCGAGCAAAGAGGAACGTCACGCTAGACCGCGTGGCTCTTGAGGAGCACAAACAAGAAGATGGCGAAACCTTCGACCAATTCTACATTGCTTTGCGTGAGATCGCCAACAACGCAGATCTGTGCCAGACTTGCATCGATGATCGACTTACCACGCGAATTATGTCAGGAATTCGAGATCCAGAAACGAGACGGAAGCTACTTGCACACACACCTCCGCCGTCATTGCAGACGACGATCGATCTCTGCAGGAGTGAAGAATCTGCTCATAAAGACAGCGCAACGCTGGCTAGAGGCGGGAATATCAACACGACAATCGAACACATTCGACAGAAAGCGCGACCACGCAATGTCGGCAGAAAGAACGTCCCCGTAACGCACACCCAGAGCTGTGGTTACTGTGGGAAGTCAACTCACGCGTCACGAGATGAGTGCCCAGCACGGCACAGTGAATGTGCTAATTGCAAAAGAGTCGGACACTGGGCCGCTTGTTGTCGTCAAAATAAAAAGCCTAACGGCAAAAAAACAGTATCATAAAACTGCTATGAGCCAGATTCGTGTGCTAGATGTTGTAGGCGAAAAACAACACAGGCGTGCACCACGCATAGAGGTGGATCTTCACCACAGTGCAGACGATAGTTTCATCATCACGGTTCAAGCGACGCCAGACATGGGCGCTGAGGCTTCCGTTGCAGGAATAAATTTCCTCAAACAAATGAAACTAGAAAATGGCAACATGTGTCCCCCTCCTGATGACACTATCATAGCAGCAAACGGTACTTCGATTGAATGTATTGGATCTCTGAACATCTACATTCACGTCGCAGGCAAAAGCACTAAAGAGACTGTTCTCATATGCAAACAACAACGTGGATTATTGCTAGCCTGGTATGTTTGTCGCGATCTGGGAATTGTACCACACAACTACCCACTGCCAGTCCGTTCGATTACACACGAAATCGCAGCGGAACCCTCTCTTGTGCCGATAAACAGTCCGCTAGGAGGCACCACTTGCGCTGTCAAGTCATCTCGAACTCGCAAACAACTCATCGAAGAATTTCAAGATGTTTTCGACAACACTGACGAATTGAAGACGATGGTGGGCGAACCGATGAAGATTCATCTTCTAGACAACGCTGAACCTTTCACGATCTCGACAACACGGACTATTCCTGTTGCATGGCGCAAAGAGGTTAAAGCGAGTCTTGACAACATGACGAGACAATCTATCATCAAACCTTTAGGAGATCATCCTACGAAATGGTGTCCGCTCGTAGTAGTGCCATCTCCAGAATGCCAAGAACTGACGACGTTCCTGACACCATGGGGACGCTATCAATTCCTACGCAGCCCGATGGGACTATCTTTGACAGGTGATGAATATTGCAGACGCGGTGACATCGCCATCGCCGGTCTGAACAATATTCAAAAAGTCATGGATGACGTCATTGTCTTCGATGAGAACTTTGAACGACATGTTGAACGAGTTCGTACACTATTACAACGATGCAGAGAACACGGCATCACCCTGAATGCAGACAAGTTCGTGTTCGCAGAAAACGAGCTGAACTATGTGGGATACAAAGTTAACACAGACGGGGTCACCACAGATCCGGAGAAACTAAAAGCAATCGCAGTGTTCCCGGCGCCCAACTGCTTGACCGAATTGCGGTCATTCATGGGTCTGGTCAACCAACTTGGTGACTTCACGACGGATATCAGCACGACAGCAGATCCACTACGCGAACTACTGAAATCTCGGAACGACTTCAGATGGACAGAAACGCATACTGCAGCGTTTATAGCGACAAAGAAAGCGTTGACATCCGCTCCTGCACTCGCACATTTCGACCCGACGAAATCCACCGCGTTACACACAGATGCTTCACGACAAAAAGGCCTGGGCTACGCACTGTTGCAAAAACATGACGAGAAATGGCGACTAGTACAGTGCGGATCGCGATTCCTCACAGACACCGAGAGTCGTTACGCCATGGTAGAGCTAGAGCTGCTAGCTGCTACATGGGCGATGAAAAAGTGTCGCATTCAACTACTTGGTATGGAACATTTCGAGCTGGTGGTAGATCACAAACCACTCGTCACTATACTCGATCGCCACCGTCTAGACGACGTAGATAACGTTCGCCTTCAACGCCTCAAAGAGAAGACATCACTCTTCACGTTCACAACGAGATGGACAAAGGGCAAAGACCACTGCATCCCCGATGCGCTGTCACGTGCCCCGGTCTCAGACCCGTCTCCAGACGACCAAGAGGCGGAAGAAGAGGTGGAGCGTCACATCAGCGCTGTCACCAGAAACTCATCGAGATTGGCAGTAAAGGGCGACCAAGAAGATCATCTACGCGACCCGATGATTGAGCGATTACGGATGACCGCATCAACTGATGAAAACTACAAATCACTGATCGACAACGTGGAAAGAGGATTTCTGGCGTCCAGAAGTAGTGCTCACGTCAGCATTGCACCATTTTGGAACATTCGAAACGAGTTGTCAGTCGATGACGGCATAGTCCTATATGGACCACGCATCATAGTGCCTAAATCAGAACGACGTGAAGTACTCGAGAGACTTCATGACTCACACCAAGGCGTCGACAGAACGAAACGTCGTGCTCGACAAAGCGTCTACTGGCCGGGAATCAGCAATGACATTGAGACAACAGTCTCCAGTTGCGACAAGTGCCAAGAACGCCTGCCTTCCTAGCAACGCGAATTGATGAGAGCAGAATCTCCACCATCGAGGGCATTTGAAGACGTATCTGCAGACTTCTTCAACTACAAAGGCCGCGATTACCTCGTATATGTCGATCGCCTATCTGGATGGCCAGCAGTCATTCATTTCCCCAAGGGAACCACAACATCTCGTCACACGATCCACGCATGCGCAAGACTCTTCGTAGATCTCAGCATACCAGTACGCTTCAGGTCTGACGGAGGTCCACAGTTCGCGTCGCGTGAATTCCAGCAGTTCCTGAAACGCTGGGATGTTGTAGCCGCACCGTCTACACCTCATTTCGCGCAATCCAACGGCCACGCCGAATCCGCAGTGAAAGCCGTCAAAAAGCTCATTGTTACAACGACCGTGAGAGGCGACTTAGATGACGAAAACTTTCAGCGAGGACTCTTGGAGTATCGTAACACTCCTCGTGTCGGAGGTCTTTCTCCAGCGCAGATCACTACGATCAGCAATACCTGCACATCGCAAATCCTTCGCGAAAGAATGGCAGCAGACAGCTGATGATTATGACGCACGCTGTAGCCAATCACACGCACACGTTGAGCAGCGCTACAACGAACACTCTCATGCTTTACCGCCACTACGGTTGAGTACACATGTCAGAGTACAGAACCCAATTTCGAAGAGATGGGACAGACAAGGCATCATCATCGGCATTGGGCGACATCGCGACTGTCACGTCAAACTTCCCAGTGGCAGAGTCTACTGGAGGAATCGTCGTTTCCTGAAAACAACGAGATCATCATCGGACGATGACGACAACGCTGACGACAGCGAATCACATTACGACGACAGCGATGAATCGCAAACCGCGATTCACAGCGCACCACGTCGAAGTACACGTCGGCGTACTCCCAGAAAATGACTGTCACTTTAAAGTAAAGTCTATAACTCTTACTACAAGACACAGACTTTAAAAGAAAGGAGGGAATTGGTGTGGTCTCCCTATATGTGACACCCCTAGGACTGAACCCCTTATTTGGTTTAAGGTTCACTTCCGGCTTTTGACCTACAATTATATCAACAGCTATTCTCAACCGTTCTTACAATAAACCTCTTCTACAATAGTAACTGTGACTGGTGAGTACTATTGTATCAGAAAACATAACAACAACCAGTTGTAGACTGTTGACAGACACACCGGCCACATCATATGAATTTCTCGTGCAATGCGGATTTTGGGAGGTTCACAGCCTATCCTATTTTATACATTTTTATTAAAAATTAACAACTAGTGATTAAGTACATATTTTTTATGTTCATCGCACAAGCATTGGTTAACTGATACAGAGATAGCTGGGGGTTTCGTATAATTAAAATGCCCAAATTCTTTTAATTTTTTTATTGCAAAGTATATCTAAATTAACAATTTGACATTCTTTATTACTGAAGTATATTTATCATCAGAAATTGTACAAAACATGAATTTGACAGACCATTAAATCATCCAATGAAAACCCTATATTTCACATTGAAAGATGAAGATTTGTCTTTAATTGCAGTACAGCTGTCTCTATATATTATATCATAAAACTAGCATATTTTATTTCATCGTCCAATCATGTATTTTTGAAAATATTTACTTGTGAAAGATGATAGTAACACGTTTTGTATGGAAGTATTTTTAAACCAATGAAAATTTGTATATATTCCCGTCAACGCTGGCCTTGTTATACATTCCCTTCAATCCTGGCTGTTGTTATACATTCCCTTCAATGCTGGCTGTTGTTATACATTCCCTTCAATGCTGGCTGTTGTTATACATTCCCTTCAATGCTGGCTGTTGTTATACATTCCCTTCAACGCTGGCTGTTGTTATACATTCCCTTCAATGCTGGCTGTTGTTATACATTCCCTTCAACGCTGGCTGTTGTTATACATTCCCTTCAATGCTGGCTGTTGTTATACTTTACCTTCAATGCTGGCTGTTGTTATACATTCCCTTCAATGCTGGCTGTTGTTATACATTCCCTTCAATGCTGGCTGTTGTTATACATTCCCTTCAATGCTGGCTGTTGTTATACATTCTCTTCAATGCTGGCTGTTGTGCCATTGAGTTTAACACTAGCTGTGTTGACCTGTGTGATGTCTGTAGGAGTTGGAGATGGAGGGGAGTCTGAGGCAGGCGGAGCAGCACTACCTGGAGGCAGGAGACTGGAAGGCCTCAGTCAACATGTACCGCACCAATGACATGTGGGAGGAGTCATATAGGGTGAGGCGGCCAGCGAGGGGGTAGGCCCCGGACTCCACACAGTTGTCTCATAACAAACACGCTTATTGATGTAGCATGTATGGATAGAGTTTGGCTAATAATAAACACTTTGTGAAAACATTTGAAATAATACCAGAGATTTATGTAGACAGAATGAACCTTGCCCACAAGTTTAAAATATAAAACATTTTTTAAGTTTAAGACATAATTATTGATTGTTGTGGCATTTACTGGATATTAGTTTACTTTTCGTTTTGGTTTAGATACTCTCTCTGTCTGTCTCTGCAAATCACTTGTAGTCATCTATGATGATCTTGAGTCATTGATGATGATGATAAGGCAGCTAACCAGTTAGGTGCGATGAGTGTGCCGATGACTGAACAGGTTTTGATACAGACTAACTGTCAAACATACAGTTGCCATATAGTGCCGTTCATCTATGATAAGCTTTCTAAATGTTCTTGCATGTTCACCTACAGGATGATCTGTACGTGTTGTACGTATGGGTTGTGTTGTGTGTCTGCAGGTGGCCAAGTCTCATGGAGGACAGACAGCCGCCAAGCAAGTCGCCTACCTCTGGGCCAAGAGTCTGGGTGGTGACTCGGCTGTCAGACTGCTCACAAAGTTTGGCCTTCTCGAGGCTGCCATCGACTACGCAGCTGAGAACTGGTGGGTCTCCACAATCTGGGCATCTAGTTGATCTGATATCTTCTAGAATTATATGTTTCTGACATGAGGAGTCTGTGGTCTGGACACTTTGTATCATCTATACCTGTGATATGGTTTTGTCTTGTTTTTCTCCTGTATGTCTTTTGTATGTCTCTCATGTCTCTTATCATTTCTCAATCTTTTCTTCTATCATCTTGGTGCCTTCTCCGCTTCTCTCACCCTCCTCTCTACGTCTCTCCCTTCCTCCTCATCCTCTCTCTCCCTTCCTCCTCATCCTCTCTCCCTTCCTCCTCATCCTCTCTCTCTCTGCCTCTCTTGGTCTATCTCTTCTTTCATTTCTTGTTTTCCCTCCCATCTCTGTCTATATCCTCTCCTGCAGTGTCTGTATGTTGCGTGGTGAGAACATGAACAGAAACCAGGTTATTTTTTCAATTATATATATTTTTATTTGCTGACCAGTGACTTAAAGGAAATCCTCTGTTGCTTTCTTGCAGTGCATTTGAGTTTGCGTTTGACCTTGCCCGGACTGCGATGAAGAAGAAGATGGGAGAGATTCACCTGAAGTATGCCATGTACCTGGAGGACGAGGGCAAGTTCAAGGAGGCGGAGGCTGAGTTCGTGAAAGCGGGAAAACCAAAGGAGGCAGTGCTCATGTGAGTCATGCAAAACACTCCACAAATGTTATTCCTTCTTCTGGGGTAATCTACCTACTTCAGTCTGTGGACACTGCCATTGGTGTCCAGGTAATCTATCTACTTCAGTCTTTGGACATTGCCATTGGTGTCCAGGTAATCTACCTACTTCAGTCTGTGGACACTGCCATTGGTGTCCAGGTAATCTACCCACTTCAGTCTGTGGACATTGCCATTGGTGTCCAGGTAATCTACCTACTTCAGTCTGTGGACACTGCCATTGGTGTCCAGCTAATCTACCTACTTCAGTCTGTGGACACTGCCATTGGTGTCCAGGTAATCTACCTACTTCAGTCTGTGGACATTGTCATTGGTGTCCAGGTAATCTACCTACTTCAGTCTTTGGACATTGCCATTGGTGTCCAGGTAATCTACCTACTTCAGTCTGTGGACATTGCCATTGGTGTCCAGGTAATCTACCCACTTCAGCCTGTGGACATTGCCATTGGTGTCCAGGTAATCTACCTACTTCAGTCTGTGGACATTGTCATTGGTGTCCAGGTAATCTACCTACTTCAGTCTTTGGACATTGCCATTGGTGTCCAGGTAATCTACCTACTTCAGTCTGTGGACACTGCCATTGGTGTCCAGGTAATCTACCTACTTCAGTCTGTGGACATTGCCATTGGTGTCCAGGTAATCTACCTACTTCAGTCTTTGGACATTGCCATTGGTGTCCAGGTAATCTACCTACTTCAGTCTGTGGACATTGCCATTGGTGTCCAGGTAATCTACCTACTTCAGTCTTTGGACATTGCCATTGGTGTCCAGGTAATCTACCTACTTCAGTCTGTGGACACTGCCATTGGTGTCCAGCTAATCTACCTACTTCAGTCTGTGGACACTGCCATTGGTGTCCAGGTAATCTATCTACTTCAGTCTTTGGACATTGCCATTGATGTCCAGGTAATCTACCTACTTCAGTCTGTGGACATTGCCATTGGTGTCCAGGTAATCTACCTACTTCAGTCTGTGGACATTGCCATTGGTGTCCAGGTAATCTACCTACTTCAGTCTTTGGACATTGCCATTGGTGTCCAGGTAATCTACCTACTTCAGTCTTTGGACATTGCCATTGGTGTCCAGGTAATCTACCTACTTCAGTCTTTGGACATTGCCATTGGTGTCCAGGTAATCTACCTACTTCATTCTGTGGACATTGTCATTGGTGTCCAGGTAATCTACCTACTTCAGTCTGTGGACATTGCCATTGGTGTCCAGGTAATCTACCTACTTCAGTCTGTGGACATTGCCATTGGTGTCCAGGTAATCTACCTACTTCAGTCTTTGGACATTGCCATTGGTGTCCAGGTAATCTACCTACTTCAGTCTTTGGACACTGCCATTGGTGTCCAGGTAATCTACCTACTTCAGTCTTTGGACACTGCCATTGGTGTCCAGGTAATCTACCTACTTCAGTCTTTGGACACTGCCATTGGTGTCCAGGTAATCTACCTACTTCAGTCTGTGGACACTGCCATTGGTGTCCAGGTAATCTACCTACTTCAGTCTTTGGACATTGCCATTGGTGTCCAGGTAATCTACCTACTTCAGTCTTTGGACATTGCCATTGGTGTCCAGGTAATCTACCTACTTCAGTCTTTGGACATTGCCATTGGTGTCCAGGTAATCTACCTACTTCAGTCTTTGGACACTGCCATTGGTGTCCAGGTAATCTACCTACTTCAGTCTTTGGACACTGCCATTGGTGTCCAGGTAATCTACCTACTTCAGTCTTTGGACACTGCCATTGGTGTTTTATTTTTTATGGATGATTCTGTTTCTGATAAAATATACTGCATGATGATTAAAATTCTTGGGTTAAAAAGTTAATTACCCCTCTGTATAAAACAAGCCTCATTTAGAATACTGTATACAAGCTTGGAGACCATATTGTAAGAATGATATAGAGGAGAGCAACTAAAATAATTCCAGTACTGAGAAACCTTAGTTATGAAGAATGCCTAAAAGAATGTGGTTTAACAACCCTAGAGAGAGGGAGATTAAGAGGAGATCAAGTTGAAGTTGAAAATATAGATAGAAATATTTTTTCTCACCCAAGAAAGATAGTAGAACTAGAGGACATGGGGTACCATTAGTAAAGGATCAGTGTAGATTGGATATCAAGAAGGACTCATTCTCACAGAGGACCATAGATGAATGGAACAAATTATCTACAGACACTAATCTCAGGAGGGTGGGTTACACATAGATGAACATTTTTTTGATTCTCGATAAGCAAATGGCTTCCTTGTCCACTTGCCATCTGGGCCTTTGTCTTGGATAACAATCTTGTTAAATCTAAGTAGATTGTGTCCACCACGATGTTGACCTTGTCCACAATTATGTAGATCATGTCCACAAATATGCAGATCATGTCCATAACTTTGGTAGATCATGTTCACAACTGTGTAGATCATGTCCGCAGGTATGTGCACAACCAGGACTGGGATGCGGCCCAGCGAGTGGCGGAGGAGCACGACCCAGACTCTGTGGCCGACGTCCTCGTGGGGCAGGCGAGGTTTGCGTTTGAGGAGAAGGAATTCCAGAAGGCTGAGTCATTCCTGCTGCGGGCACAGCGACCAGAGCTCGCCATCAAATACTACAAGGTCAGTCCATCTGACATGTCAATTTGACACATCACTAATATGTCAAGTGTCATTAATGTGCATAACCAACCCTTAAAACTCCCTACTCAGTTCGATGTCTCTGTCAGACTCATTTTCATGAACAATTGAACCCATCTAGTATCCACTGGGAAATGCTTGCTCATTTGTACCAATTTGTTATTTAGTTTTGATGAAATCGTCGAACAAACTATTAATTATTTTTGACTGGATTTGGTCTGACCAAAATTCAGTGAAAACAGGGCAAAAGTGGTTATGCTCTATATACAATGACATAAGAATATTCATACTTTCAAAAGCGTGCGCTTTTATTAAACTTACTGCACATGTTACTTTCATCAATTTGAACACA
Organism: Lamellibrachia satsuma; assembly: GCA_033239005.1. Taxonomy (NCBI): domain Eukaryota; kingdom Metazoa; phylum Annelida; class Polychaeta; order Sabellida; family Siboglinidae; genus Lamellibrachia; species Lamellibrachia satsuma. Next base: position 4,793,607 of record BSQZ01000007.1, read on the forward strand.
AACGAATCTGATTGACAATGGGCTAAATGACTTGAGGAAGGAGTTTTAACTGGCCTACTGTGTCTGCAGTGTGGGTATTGTGAAATACCTAGTATATTTCAAACATGAGAAACCTTTATTCTTCAATTAATGCACAAAACACAGTATGACAATTTGATGAATTGTTTAGTTTGTCATAAGAAGGATGTGTTTTGCGCGCAGGATGCGACGATGTGGCAGGACGCCCTGAGAGTGTGCAAGGAGTACGTGCCACACAAACTACAGCAGCTGCAGGATCAGTATGACCGTGAGATGATCAGCAAGTCCACCAAGTAAAATTCCTTCCGTTCTCACATCACTGCTACAATGGCACATACATATGTACAATGTACATAATACACTACATACTAAAAATAAACTTATATGTGCTTAAATCCTCAGGAACCTGAGCTCAGAGGCACAACAAACCAGAATCATTAAGTGTTATACCATAAACAAGGATGCACAAAAGTCGTCATCAGAGCGAGAGACGGCCGAGGATTTATAGTGGAAATTAAATTTTTAATAAACGTGTCTTCAGTTTTTTTTAGAAGTTTTTGTGGATAGTTTCAGATGATTATAAAGTTATTGATAAACCATTTGTAGGATTACACTTAAATGAGCAACAACTGGTTGAGCGTTAATTAGAGGTTGGAAATTTTGCTTTAATTTATTATTATAAGACAATTATAATTGGCAGGATCCTGTAATAATGTGCAAAATATCCCTTAGTGGTTGCTGCACACTGAGGAAGAACAATGCTAAGATAGAAAGCAGTCATCCAATTGTTTCTTCGTGACTTTGTAAAACTGATATATGTTAGTATAATTTAGATACATGAATCAAGTTTATCCAGTTGCTCAGAGTCATATAAATGCTAATTGGTATTACTGTGAACAGGGGAGCAGACACCCTGATCTCCCAGGCAAGGGAGTGGGAGTCGTCCGGGGAGTACCAGCGGGCAGTGGAGTGTTATGCCAAGGTCAACCCCAAGGTCACACAGGACACAAACATTCTGCTCAAGTGTTGGGTGAAGGTGGGTATCACTAGGAGGCAGCACCATTACAAGCCATGCAAGATGTCATCGCCTCTTTCACAGCCGTCGACCCAGTATCTCAGTGACTAGTTCCTTCCAAGCAGGTTGTCTGCAGCTAAGTAGGATGTGGATGACATAACAATAATATATAAACAATGTATAAAAGCCCAACTGTACTATGATTTGATATTTTGTTTTATTTTTTAAGTTTGATATTTGGTTAACCATAGCTACCCTTGTTCATAAAACAGCTGCACTAGTAAAGTGGACCTCCATATTCCATAAAAAATTTTCAGATTTCTTAAAAAAACAATAAAATTGAATGTAATAACTTCATTTAAGCGCTTGATTTAAGTCAGGTGCTAATTGATTTTGAATATAATCAGATACGTGTTCACACCACTAGAAAACATTCAGTTACTTTCTTTACAATGTGCTCTTGTTTCACACACTAATAGATACTCCATCACATGACCATCTGTTGCACGTGTCATTGTGTGAAACATGTTGTTACGTCTGTCCCAGGCAGCTGAGCTGGCTCTCAAGTTCCTCTCCAGTGACAAGGCCGTGCAGGTGGTCGAGGTCATTGGTCCACGACTTATTGAGATCAGCAAGTTTAGTCCAGTAAGTGCTCTCACACTCACACAAACTGTATTTCATTTTATGGTTGTAACTCACAATTATGTCTCACCATGCTGCTTATTCATTTCTAATTTGTCACTTTGTTCATTGATGATAACCCTGGTTTACACTGTGTGTCAGTGTACATTGTATGTTGTAGTAGGGAATGAAGGTATTTAAGATCTGACAAGAATTACATTTACAAAAAATACAATTATTAAAATGTAGAATATTATTTAGGATAAAACCATTGGTGGCTGAGAATATACACATGCATACAATGTTTAGCCAGTCAACAAAACATACTGATTTACATATTTATTGATTCACTATTGTGCAAACTGAGTTCACTATTGTGCAATTTGCATGTGTTGGACATGACTGTCTGACTAGAAGTATTGGCCAGTATTCCAGACAAGTTACCGGAAAGTCTGATAACAAAGCCGAGAGTAGAAATCTGACAGTGAATGCCATTTATAATTCCATTATGTCCCCAGGCAGCTGAGATATATCTACAAGCTGACATGGTGAAGGAGGCCATTGATGCCTTCATCGCTGGCGAAGAATGGGGCAAGGCTAAGAAAGTGGCACGAGAACTGGAGCCAAGGTAAACTCTCAAGTCGTATAATATAAGATGCAGTGTGAAACTGCTTCTGGAATTGCACTGTTTTGCTCACCTCATTTTATTATCATTTTGTGAATAATCAAACCTATTTAGTATCTACTACGACACTCTAGCTTGTTTGTGAATAACCAAACCTATTTAGTATCTACTATGACACTCTAGCTTGCAGGTGTGTTGTTTGTGCAGGTGTGTTGTTTGTGCAGGTGTGTTGTTTGTGCAGGTGTGTTGCTTTATGACATAAGGCTGTTCACACTGTATACTATATCATAAAGCTGTTCACACTATATACCATGACATAAAGCCTTTTATTTTTGCAATAAAAATAAATTTTAACCAAAGTATGCATTTTTTATTAAGTAATATTTGTTGTTGGTTTACAACACTCACCCACTACAAATTTGAGCATCAACAAACCTGATTTGCTGAATAAATTATGGAAGCAGCTTTACTGTTTCATGAACATTGACGGTATTGTGACTAATTCATAAAATGTGACATTGTAGTTATTTGTTGGTCTGATGTTGAAGGTACGAGCCGTACGTGGATGAGAAGTACAAGGACCACCATAGGAGTCAGGGGCGCGCTGAAGAGGTGTGTTCTTGCAGTTTGGTCTTGTTATTAAACTGATTCTGCTGTAATAACACTATACGTGTAACCCAATTTTTAAAACGACTATTTTCACTAGTAAAGGTTTCACATGTGTTAGGTCAGACTGCAAACTGTCATGTGACTGCGCCAGTTCAATGGCACTAGGTTGTATTAAAAAGTAACTAATAGTTGACAACTAATGTTTTATCATATCATCGGTAGTTGTAACTTTAATAAAAGATTGTCTACAACCAATGTCATAGTTATTTCAATGTCATAGTTATTTCAATGTCATAATTATTTCAAAGTAGAAATGTGTCGCAAGTCAAGTGAATATCAATGCCTCTGTTCATTTCAAAGAGGTTCCATGTTTGTTCTGCTTAGACCATTTAGTGTTGTGTCTGTAGGTGGCACGAGTGGACGTGATGGCCGCCCTTGACATGTACATGGAGAAGGGCCAGTGGGAGAAGTGCATTGAGACGGCAGAACAACAGGTACAACAATACTCTTCCCACAGTTCTATTCTCATGTGTCACATGCTCTATGGGCATCAGTGTCATAGCTGTATTGGTCACCTGGTCATTCGGCCCCATCTGGATTAGTGGTCACCTGACTATGATGTCACTTAGCCATAATGACCTTAACCAAAACGGTCACCTTAATGTAATGGTTACCAAGGCATAATGATCTCCTGACCACAATAGCATGGATATGATGGTCAGCTGGCATTACTAGCCATCTGGCTACAATGGTCACTTGGCCATAATGATCATTAGTCATTACAGACACCTACTTGTTGTGGTCACCTGGTCATATGTATGGCCAGGCAACAGTGGTCACCTGGACATAATATACACATTTGTTTATATTTATCTATCAACAAGAGATGCATTCCCAGGTCCCTGTGCTGTCTGCTAGACATATGATTCATCCTATAAACATACACCAAGCTTGATCACTTTGTAGCTGCCTCACCATCCATTGCTGGGTGTTTCAGGGTCCGAAGGTGTTACACAAGTATGTGGCATTGTATGCAGCTCACTTGATCAAGAACGGCAAGACTTTGACAGCCCTTGACCTCTACGTGAAATATGAAGCACCAGCTGTCCAGCAGGTAACCGGAAGAAACACTCTGTGCTTGGCTGCGGGCCTTCTTGCTGCCTACCATGGCACGTAGTAGTCTTAGTAGTCACAGAGGATAACTGAGATGTCATTTGTTCTCCACAGTAATCTTTCTGGATATCTGCATTCAGAAATCTGACTGATACATATGTAAATTGAATGAATGAGATAATAAGTAGCAAACATTCTACATGTTAAACAGACAACTTACAACAACTCCTGTAGACACACAAGTCTTCTCAAAACTTACACAGTCCCATATTTTGTGTGACTTTCACATACTATTACAAGTTACTAAAAACTTACCGACTTCTTAATTCCACTGTTGTGTCTAACTTTGATGCTACTGAGTGCACAGAAGTGACAAAATTTAACAAGATTGCCATCCAAAACTGCAAGTTCCAGGTAGCAAGTGGACAAAGAAGCCATTGATTTTTCGAAAGTCCAACCATTTTTCCTGTCCATTTCTGTTTGAAACATATTCACACTACTACCACAAACACAGTCATTTGACAATTTGTTTGATTCATTGATCAACCTCTGTTTGAACGAGTACTGTCTCATATGCAAATGATGGGATGACTGTTGTTGCTGTGTAGAACTACAACATCTACAAGAGAATTTGCCATGACATGTTGAATGAGATGAGTGACAACTGGGCGGAGCACTACAAGGGTTGGGCCGACCTCAGGGACATGCTCTTCAACCTGGTGATCACTTACAACTCTTATGACACATACTTATAACATATCCTGCCATCTACACCTTCTGGGTGAACACACCATAGAATACTGCACATTTGTGAAGTGAAAATGTAAAATCTGATATCCTCACCTTTTGTTGTAATCCAGTTTAACATTATAGCATAGCACCACCTGACATAACCCACTGTCATATTCAACTCACATCCAGTTAATTATTTTGTCATAACATTGAAAAACTACAACTTAAAACTCACAGTATCAGAAAATCAAATGTCTATAGATTGACATGTATATGCCTTAAACATTATTGGTTGTGTCTGCAGTGTGAAAACATCAGCAAGTCATCAGATGCGAAGGGGTCCCATCATGAGGAGTTTGAGACAATGTTGTTGATAGCTCACTACTGCGCCACTCGGTCGGCTGCCATGGGCCACAGTTCACTGCACACAGTCGCCGCTAAACTCTCCATCTCCATGCTCAGACATACGGACATCATCCCTGCTGACAAGGCATTCTATGAAGCTGGCGTCATGTGTAAGGTAGGCACTGAAAGAGTGTAGTGCCTGCTGACAAGGCATTCTATAAAGCTGGCTTCATGTGTAAGGTAGGCACTGAAAGAGTGTAGTGCCTGCTGACAAGGCATGCTATGCAGCTGGCTTCATGTGTAAGGTAGGCACTGGAAGAATGTAGTGCCTGCTGACAAGGCATTCTATAAAGCTGGCTTCATGTGTAAGGTAAGCACTGGAAGAGTGTAATACCTGCTGACAGTGCATTCCATGAAGCTGGCTTCATGTCTAAGGTAGGCACTGGAAAAGTGTAGTGCCTGCTGATAGGGTATTCTGTGAAGCTGGGGTCATGTGTAAGTAGGCACTGGAAGAGTGTAGTGCCTGCTGACAAAGCATCTACGAAGCTGGCGTCATGTGTAAGGTTGGCAATGGAAGAGTGCCTGCTGACGGTATTCTATGAAGCTGGGGTCATGTGTAAGGTAGGCACTGGAAGAGTGTAGTGCCTGCTGACAAAGCATCTAGTAAGCTGGCTTCATGTTTAAGGTAGGCACTGGAAGAGTGTAGTGCCTGCTGACAGTATTCTATGAAGCTGGGGTCATGTCTAATGTAGGCACTGGAAGAGTGTAGTGCCTGCTGACAAAGCATTCTATGAAGCTGGCGTGATGTGTAAGATAGGCACTGGAAGAGTGTAATGCCTGCTGACAGGGTATTCTATGAAGCTGGGATCATGTGTAAGGTAGGCACTGGTAGAGTATAGTGCCTGCTGACAAAGCATTCTATGAAGCTGGCGTGATGTGTAAGGTAGGCACTGGAAGAATGTAGTGTCTGCTGACAAGGCATTCTAGGGACTGTTTGTAATTGGAGTTTTATAATCTTTAAATAATATTCAGTAATTATATTTGTAATAACATGTAATCAACAATTACGTTAAGAAACATAAGTAATGTTAAATAATATTATATGTATATGACAAGAGGTTTGCTACTGAATTTGTAGTCTCCAGTCAAGTTTAAATGAGCTAAAAAGTGTTACAGAAATATAAATTGTATGTTTGCCTGTTTCAGAATGTCGGGTGGGAAAACATGGCGTTTGTTTTCCTCAACAGGTATCTTGACCTTGTTGAAGTAAGTGTTTTTTTTATTTCTCAAAACATTTATTTAAAAAAAGTGCATTTTGAGTGCAGTATTAAAACTTTATTCCGGTTATCTACACATTTTTTTCAATCTGTCTTTTCGAATTGTATTGTTTAATTTGATTTTATAGTTGCTGGCTGGCAATGTTTGCATTGTTGTTATTGTCAGTATTTCACAGAGAGACATTCTGACATACTTATTAATTTTTACCATGTAGTAAGATGAGACAATTAACACTAATATAAAAATCAAAGAGATTCCCATTAAGACACAGAATGTTGCTATAAACATTGAACCCACCGTTTGTCAACAAAACTAAAAATTACATAACCTCCCAATGTCATAATGTGATTACTACCGATTTCAAGTTATAAACAAAGTGTTTATGTATGCATAAGTAAATAAAAAATCATAATTCATTGTTCATAAAGGAAACTAATTACAGTCGCGCCTCATTATTACGCGCCCGTTATTACGCGGATTCGGATATAATGCGGTCGGTCGTGGACCCCGATTTTGTGCCGCCAAGGTAAAATGCCAAATGGGCCTGCTTAAACCTACTTAGAATTGCTTTGACAATTCTCAAGAAACATTAGGCAAACAATGTCAGTGAACGAGTATCAACAAGTTGTTTGTTTTGCACTGTCGCTGACATCAATTGCTGTCGCTGGCTTCACTTCGACGGTTTGTAAATTGCAATCGATATTCACAAATACGCCTTGCGTAAGAATCAGATCAACAGTTTTAAATGCATTTAGTATGCAATACCATCATATAACGCTTGGTGAAATGACATGCTTCCATTACATCGTAAATTTAATCATTTTCGCAACGCGAAACCAACATGCCAAATTCCTAACCCAAGGCTCTACTGATGTGCGAAAATACGAATTCGTCATCCGTATGTGAAACGATGAATCGATGTTAAGTGGTGCGTAATAAATTTATGCTTCAGTCGAGATCGGTTGAAAGACGAAGTGAAACAATTATTAATTCTACCTATTGTCATTTTATTTGTTTTATTAGCTTACATACTACGTTTGTCAAATCATATATGTTTTCGGCTGCTCAGATCCAGGTTATTATTTTCAATTCAAAGGCCTATCATCATCATAGACGTAGTAGATCTATTCCATAACGGTATACGTACATGTGTTTTATTCAGTTCAAGAATCAACAGGGTGTGACATTTAAAATAATACACGTTGATGCTAGTATAATAAGTTTAATAAGTTCCATAAACTGCATGTTGGCATATAAGACAGTGCTGCAAGCACACAGGGCTACGACAGCGTTCATGGACTTAGTGCAGCGGGCGGTGATCGTTGTTGTTTAGTAGCTCCCTGGTGGCAGATATGCAAATACCTAACGCGCCTCGCATACAGCGCGATCCGAAGTCATGGACCCCGACCACCGCGTTATAACGAGGCTCTACTGTATACAACTTTCACTTTCTATTTTCTAATAAAATCCAGCATACATATTTTTATACTTGACCATTGTGACATATATGCAATGTCCACTGTGCTGTTTCAAGGCCATCGAGGAAGGCAGTCTGGACATGCTGGACAATAGTGATTTCCAGGACACGGACATCCCATTTGAGATCCCCCTGCCAGAGAAACCACATCTCCCTGTAAGTGTTTGCATTGCCCATTTGGGATTTTTATTCCTTGCATGTCACATTGTATTTTGGTAGCATAATTCTGGTTACACGTTATATTATTAAATAGAATCATCTTTAGTGAACTCAACTTGATAGAATCACTTCGGGCAGTTTAATTCTATGGAGTGTCTGATTCACTTCAGCAACACATTTTAATACAGCGGGAATAGGCAATGATTCTGTTCTAGCCAATATATTTGATTCTACTAAACGGCTGATTCTGTTATCTGTGATTCTGTTAAGTAGAGTCGACTTTGTTAGTCTATGTCATGCTGGGGTGAATTAATGGATTTATTTAACAGTAATATACAAATTATGATGTATTTAAGTTAATTTTGAAAAACAAACACTTACAAAAGCGAAACAGGAAAGACAAATGTTTTTGCTTATCTTAAATGTTTCTTCCCCCACCAAAAAAAAACAAACATTAAGAACATCATAAATTACACAATTTAAGTACACAGATGTATGGATGTCACAAGGAAATAAAGTTGTCTCTGGTTGTGAGATGTGTCAAACATTCAGAGTTATTGATTGGCCATGGATGCTCTCTTTAATCTTGATCAGTGGCCCATCTACATCTTCTTTTTATGACATTCTTGGGAATAGTTTCTGTAGCAAGAGACTAGGGAATGCATGTGTTGATAAATTGTGATTGTATTTGAAAGTTGGCCCCAGAAGCAACCAGGGATATGTGGAATCAGTCACTGTCATTCTCATGGGATTGCACTTTGACCTTTGACTTGGCTGTCATAAAATTGGGAAATATGTTATTGTAAACAGAAAAACAAACAGTCAATGGCTAGACTAAGAGCATATAAACCATTAAGTGCAGAAGTTTTACAACAAACCAGTTCAGATTTGTATAATTTGTTATGGAGTCATCATAGATTCAGTGAGTAACATTTGGTTTGTACACTTTCACATTTTCACTATAAATTACTCATAGTCTGCCTTTTTGTACCAAAGTAGAAATCTATTTCTTATCGTGCATCTGTGTGAAACTTTAATCTATATTCCATGGTCTGGTGTTCAGTCTGATTTGAAATAAAACATGTAAATTAATCAATTTAGTTTTCATTTTGAAATGCAATGATATTTTATGATATTGTCTTAAATGCAACATTAAAAAAAATTTGCTATATAATATAAATATACAATATAAACGTAAACACAGCAGCTAGTAATGGCATTATTTTCAAAAAGAATCAGACTCAACTACCGTTTTGTGACTAGATTACTTCTCAGGAGGAAAGCTATTTAAGAATATTCTTTAACGTTGCCAACATAGTCGAAGTGCTGAGTTTCACTCTTAATAGACTTATGTTTGAGTCAGCAGAAGATGTGTTTATAAGCCTCTGTACATGTGATGTGTGTGGCAGGACGCGAAGCATGAGGAGTTGAAGGAGTGGGTGCTGGCCATCTCCATGGATCAGAAGGTCAGTCAGGAGCTGCCCATGGATGAGAGGGACACCTATGAGGCGTCCCTGGTCGCAGCCAGCACTGGCATCCGATCTCTGCCCTGCGTCATCACAGGTAACGCTTTACAACAACTCACTGTGTAATGTGTGTTACATTTGTAATGTATGTTAAACTTGCAATATGTGTTACACTTGTAATGTATGTTACACATGTAATGTGGTGTCATATAATGTGTGTCATGCTTGTAATGTGTCACATAGTAATATGCATCATGTGAAATGTATTACATATGTAATGTGTAGTACACATGTAAATGTATAGTACACACTACACATATATTACACATGTAATGTATGTATGTCGTCACATGTGTTACACTTGTAATATATGTTACACTTGTAATATATGTTACACTTGTAATATATGTTACACTTGTAATATATGTTACACATGCAGTGTGTGTGTGTGCTACACATGCAGTGTGTGTTACACATGCAATATGTATTATGTGTGTAATACTGTTACATGTGTGATGTGCACTGCTTATGCATGTTACATGTGTAATGTGTGTTACATGTGTAGTGTGTGCTGTCAGGAAATGTGAGACATATGCTTTCTCCTTTTATACTGATGTTCAATGAAAAAGTACCACTAGAAAATAGATATGGTTGGTAGGGAAGAATGAAATGGGATATGCTCAGAAATATGGACCTACAGATCATGTGGATAAATAGATTGAAATTGTGAAATTAAATTTTAGCCGTGACCCGCACCGCTGTATATGTATTTTATGTGTTCCCACTTTAGTATATGTAATTTAGATGAAACAGCTTCATGATAACTAAGTGCACATCATTTGGTTGTTCCAGGCTATCCTGTCTTGCGGAATAAACTGGAGTTCAAGCGTCCAGGCAAAGCGGCTAACAAGGACGACTGGAACAAATTCCTCATGGCCACTAAGGTACATACCAATATTTAAAACAAGAAAAGGACTTAGGACTAACAATAAGTGCTGATATGAAAGTTTCAGGGCAGTGTGGTATTGCTGCTCCAAAGGGTAATCAAATTCTTGAGTTGATTAGGAGAAATATAACATACAAGGAAAAAAGCTAATTATACCTCTGTATAAAGCGATAGTTAGGCCTCATTTAAAATACTATGTACAAGTTTGGAGACCATATCGTAAGAACAATATAGATATGCTTGAACGAATACAGAGGAGAGCAACTAAATTGAGTCCTTAGTTATGAAGAATCTCTAAAAGAATGTGGTTTAACAACCATAGAGACAAGGAGGTTAAGAGGAGATCAAATTGAAGTTTTCAAGATAATGAAGGGGTATGAAAATATTGATAGAAATATTTTTTATCACTCAAGAAAAATAGTAGAACTAGAGGACATGAGGTAACGTTAGTGAAGGATCAGAGTAGATTGGATATCAGAAAGTACTCATTCTCACAGAGGACAATAAATGAATGGAACAAATTGTCTACAGATTGTGTAACTGCTAGCAGCATGAACATGTTTAAAAACAAGGTTGACACATATCTCAGGAGGGCGGGTTACACATTGATTAAAAAATTTTGGACTCTTGATAAGCAAATGGTTTCCTTCTCCACTTGCCATTTGGGCCTTTGCCTTGGGTGGCAATCTTGTTAAAACATGTTCTTAGGTAATAAAAAGTACAATATGTATGACAGTGGGACAAAAACCCTGTCTTGTTGTGAGAACTTAGGCAAGAGTCAAGCAAACAACTGACTGATGTATTATAGACACCTATAGATACGTGTGTTTAAATGCTAGGAATATAGTAAATAAGAAAAACGAATTAAACGTTATGGTAGAAGATATTGATTGAATTGATTGATTGATTGATTGAATACAACATCCCCCATTTTATATTCTTAGTCCATATTTCCATGTCCTATGTGTATACATTTACACTTCCCAAAATTGAATAACATTTGCCATTTTTCTGACCATTTAACTAATTTATCTAGATCATCCTGTAAACTTTGTTTATCTGTATAATTAGTAACCTTTATGAATACTTTTGTGTCATCTGCAAATTTGAGTACTTTGCTAGATATGTCATCTTTCAAATCATTTATATATATTAAAAATATTATAGGGCCTAATACTGATCCATGTGGTACCCCACTCAAAACCGGTTCTCAGTTTGAAATCTCACCATCTACTATTACTCTCTGTCTTCTGTGTGTAAGCCACTTTTCTATCCAGTTGATTACATCGTTACCTATGCCATGGGCTTTTAGTTTAAGTAATAATCTTTGATGTGGCACTTTATAGAAAGCTTTCTGAAAATCTAAGTAGACAACATCCACTGGTGACCCATCATCTACCCACTTTGTAATTTCTTCCAAAAAACATAAGAGATTGGTTAGACATGACCTTGCTTTTAGGAACCCATGTTGAGATGTATTTATTAATTTATGTTTTATAAGGAATTGCACCATGTGGTCTCTAATTAATGTTTCGAGTAATTTACATAAAACTGATGTTAAACTTACTGGTCTGTAATTTTCTGGCTTGTTCCTCGATCCCTTCCTAAACAGCGGCGTAATGTTTGCCTCTTTACATTCTGAAGGAACTATTCCTTCTTCTAGTGACAAGTTAAAAAATTTTGCAAGTGGTGTACTAATTTGCTCAACAATTTCCTTAAGCAGTTTTGGTGGTATCCCATCAACTCCAGGTGATTTATTATCTTTCATCTTCTTAATTTTTTTTTGCTATCATTTCAGGAGTTACAAATAACATGCCCATGTTCTGTTTTATTGGCCTCAAATGTGTGTGTGTTTGTGTGTGTGTGTGTGTGTGTGTGTTTGTGTGTTTGTTTTGTGTGTGTGTGTGTGTGTGTGTGTGTGTGTGTGTGTGTGTGTGTGTGTGTGTGTGTGTGTGTGTGTGTGTGTGTGTGTGTGTGTGTGTGTGTGTGTGTGAGTGAGTGAGTGAGTGAGTGAGTGAGTGAGTGAGTGAGTGAGTGTGTACACATATGTATATACATATACATACATACATACATACATACATACATACATACATACATACATACATACATACATACATACATACATACATACATATACCTGTTGGAAAAGATAGGTCTTCAACTGCCATTGAAAACTGGTGCAGTTGTCAGAGTGTCTGATACCAGGAGGCAAACCGTTCCACAGAGTTGCTGCTGTGTAGGTAAACATGTGATCACCATATGTAGTTGTTTGTGTTCATGGCACAGTCAAGGAAAAGGTTTATTCAGATCGCAATGAACACATTGGTCTGTATATGGACAGCAGACCTCAGAGCTATGCCGGTGCGTGGTGGTGGATAGCATGAAAGGTGTGAGACAGGATCTTGTACTGTATATGGCACTGGAAGCCATGTAGCTCTTTCAGAACAGGTGTGATTTGTGTACGGCGACTGGTTCTTGTAATGATACGTGCACATGTATTCTGCAGACGCTGCATTTTCGCAAGTAGTGTCATGGGCAGGCAGATCTGCCTGTCTATCTGGGTCCCTAGTGATGTCAACCCATGTTTTAGGCATACCTTATAACCACACTGTGTCTTTTACAGGATCAGTTTTGTTCCTCTTTTTAGCTTATCTATGTCCTTCTGATGTAGCCTAATTGATTAAATACACTATACAAGGTCTAACTATTATTTAAAAATATAAAGGTGTAATTAGCTTACTTATGTTATATTTATCTCGATTATCATGAGCATTACATTTTCCTTTGAAGCCACAATCCCACACCATTTTGAAATTTTTTATTAGAGCTAATTGTTTTCCATTAAAAAAGAAACACTCCCACTTTCAATGACAGGTTGAAAATTTTTTGTGAGTGATATCTTGCTGTTTTTTTAGTAGTCTTGGTGGAATCCCATCACTCTAGATGATTACTTATACTTCGTCTTTATCTTCTTAACTGCTGTTTCTGGAGTTACAATTCCAATTAAGTGATCTACAGTATCTGGTACTCATAGCGAATTAATACCGTAGAAGTGGTGAACAGCTGGGCTGACTGGCCCTGGACTGTGTTTGCTGGAAGCGACTTGAATAAAGACATCACTGACAGGGAGATGCTTGCGAGGCCTGCAGAAAATCAATAGTGTCATATAGAATGTATGTTGACAGCGGTTTCATTTGAAAAACACATCTTGTTGCTATGCACTTTGAGCAGTGGCTGGATTGCAAGCAATGAATCAATAAAACTCTATCTATACTCGACAGAGCCACGTTTTTTACGACGTGGAATAAGCTGTTTCCATCTGTTGTGCAAATGCATTTTAGCGTATAATTCCCTGAGTAAACACTGTTGGTGCATGCTGAAATATTACCACACATGGGACCATTCTCCGAAGAGTGGGGAGTTGGAATTTATTCCTGCCAACCAGAGGCCCACTCCTGCGGGAACCCTTTTGCCTGAATCCCCAGTGACTCTCCCAGGTGCCCCATACAACATACGTGTTGACAATTCGGGTGCTGTAGTCTGCCATAACGTCACTTGAGGGTTTACTGTTTCACAGCAACAGTTTGTGATGCTGTATGCAGTAAGAATGCTCTATGTTTGTCTGTTGGCAGGTGTCTCACATCGCAGAGTGTCAGGATGTTCTCTCATTCATTGAAAGCTGGTGTGGGGCAGCTCCGAACCCAAGTTACTCATTCCAGTAGGTTCTGTCAGCACCAGAGCAGAATCACAACCATGGTCACCCATTCCAGTAGGTTCTGCCAGAAACAGGGCAGAACCACAACCATGGTCACCCATTCCAGTAGGTTCTGCCAGAACCAGAGCAGAACCACAACCATGGTCACCCATTCCAGTAGGTTCTGCCAGAACCAAAACAGCCATAAGTACACATTCCATGACGGTCTGCCAGAACCATCATTACTGATTCCAATGGGGTCTACCATAACTACAGCCACCAGTAGGGTGTGCCAGAACTGTTTTAAATGTATTTCATAATGTTCTGTTTATAGTGAGTGGCACATTCAGTTTCTGTAGGCATATTGTGACCTCCGTCCAACAACGTTTCTGTTATGTTTAATGTCCAGTGGCAATTAAACATAAGTGATTACAAACACCCGGCCAATGACAGGAACTCTTGCTACTGGTACTGTTGAAGTCAACTTGTAGATATAGATACTGTTTCTTTGTTAAACAACAGAACTGTGATTTGTTATGATGAAAGACACATGCCATACTGACATACAAAAGTAAAGGAAAACTATATATACGTGTAATTACTGTTATTTATTTGCCACCATTGTTGCCGTTGTTGTACGTGTAATAAATAGTTATTGTGAAAAATAATATGTGTGTGGAAAAATTGCAAATTAATGAATCTGTTTGCTGGCTACAGGTGGCGTTGTACAAGTTACCGCCTGAGCCATCCACGTGGCGTTTTCATAACAGCCTCACGTCTGTCAGCACAACTGTAGATACGACAGTTGTTTGCCTATAAACTTTCACGTTGTGCCGCTTATCAAAGGTCTAACTACCTGGTCGACAGAATGTCAAAGAGAAGATGACCCATTACCTTCAGTCTGACGCGTGCAACGTGTTCTCTTTATGTATTTTGTCGACAGCTGCGTCTTACTCTAACAGCGACTGTACTTCAAAGGACGGGTCATGTGGAAATTAAGTTAATTGTATTATGTCCATCTGTAAAATGGCCATTTAAGACAACCGTGTTAAAGAGAAGTGTAATGAAATCCCAGCGATTAGTGTTCAATAAGCAGCCACTTAGCAGTCAAACACGTATGTCGCTCTCGTGGTCAACGTTGTTTGAAATGTCTTACTATTGTTTTTACAACTAATGTAATCAAACTGTACATGGTAAAAGTGTTCGTGTGCATGGTTTGCACGACAAAGCCGGTTCATGTGTTTTTGGTCGTTCATATGCATCATTTGCACGATAAAGCCGGTTGCCATTACATTCCAATGGCTGCACAAAAACATTCGACTTACCGATGAGCATGCGGGAGTTAGACTTTAGGGTTGTTGGAAGTCTAGTACGGTTTACTCATTATTAGAGGCGACCAATTGTTTAATTATGTCCAACTCGAGCAGTGAACTTAATGATATTTCGCTCGAGTAGTAGAAACATGTGTTACAGACACAAGCCCAACTGTAAGCTAAATTGTGCGTATTAACCTCAGAATGATGTCACCCACGGCATCAACGAATACAAACGAACAGTTCAACTCCATCCATCAACGTAGGCTTTGCTAAAACCTATCCACGACAACGATGCAAATATGAACTTTATAACATTAAACCTGGTTCATCACGTACCCCAGCAAATATAATTTGTAGAATGCATTGCATGTTTCTGAACATCCTATATACCGGTACGCTATTCCTTCCCAAATGTCCAGCACACATTCACGGTGAACGTCTTTTTGTCTGGATTGTTTTAGACGTCTTGTTGGTCAATGCCATATTGACTGCCGGCACCGGTCGCCGGAAATCCCCGCTTTGTCCATTTCGCCGCTCTCGTTAATATTGCAATGACTGCCTTAAGTGAGCGCAGAGCGCCACACCTGTACCGGCATGTGAACCGTTCTCCTAACAGGGCTCGCGTAGACGGGGAGACTAACTTCCCTTGGAGAAGGGCTTCTACTATATCGGCGGCGGTGTGGGTGCATGTTGTATGATTTATCTTGAATATATATTACATGGCTTCAAGTTTGTACTCTTTCGTAGAACTAAGGTAGTTGGTAACATATGGTCTTTCGTTGAGGTGTTTCTAACTTAACAACGTTGGACTTGATTTACCCTCACCTTAGCTTCCAGTTATCGACTGTTGAGATGACCCGGCTGTTTTGATTTGTACGCAGGTGAACTCGGGTTTCCGAGAATTTTGGCGCATTCGAAGTATTACTTGTATGTATATAATGTCTGCTGTACATATAGTGTCTGCTGTACATATGTCTTTTAGCACATTTCAAAAACCCGCTTATATTCAGCTACAAGTCGTCAGTGGTCGATTCAAATGTGATCGAGCACCTCTCCTTCCATGACTCCGCATACTGGTACATGTTACATTTCGTCTTAAAATCCGACAATATCTGCTAATAATCAATGTATGCATTAATTATAACAACCATTGAACACGGTGACCAAGAAACAGTAACTTGCACTCTGTGTAAAGTCATAGAGCCCTAAGCCGCACGTGGAAACACCTGCGCAGACCCAACACTGTGCTCCACTACCAACATGGATCCCGGCCAGGACTTTCTTGTGAGTCACAACGTCTTGAGACTAGACGACCTCTGTGGACAACACAACACAACTTGACGCAGTCTTCCTTGATTTTGCTAACACCCTTTAATTTACGCAATGGGTTGGGAAGATCGGAGTAGGCTGTGGCAGTAAGTTGGTCACACCGACTCTCAATGTACGTGACTTTCGTGCGTGGTTGTCCCAATGTACGTGACTTTCGTGCGTGGTTGGACAGACGAAGCGTTGTCACTCGCCGCTCCAGTGTGCCAGGCCGTCACGTCACGAGCTCGGTATCGTGACACCCAGGCGTCGCCTCACGCCTACAGCCACGGGACAGTTTGTCCCCACGTCTCCGACCGGCCGGCTCGACGTGGGCAGTGTCTATGATACACAACTTGGCTGCCCGTTTATTGATTAGCGGCAGGAAGTCACATAAACAACCAGTGGCGTATCTAGGATCACGCAAAGGTGGTGGGGAGAGAGAGAGAGAGAGAGAGAGAGGGAGAGGGAGAGGGAGAGGGACAGGGACAGGGACAGGGACGGACGGACGGACGGACGGACGGACGGACAGAGAGAGAGAGAGAGAGAGAGAGAGAGACTGACAGACAGACAGAGAGAGAGAGAGACAGACAGACAGAGAGAGAGAGAGAGAGACAGAGGGAGAGAGAGACCGAGATTAATTACCGATTAGTTTACCATGATATATATCACACAGTGGCGCAACAGGTTGCAAACGAAAACAAATTAAGACTATGGGGAGCATGCCACTGGATCCCTGCTTCCTAAATGTACCTAGTACGTTTAGGAAGCAGTTGTTACTGGCTTCCCGGCGCTTTTGCCGACTGCAACTTTATTGTATAATTTTACTGTCACTCCAATCATGAATCAAATCAAACTATATGACCGTTTTCAAGGTCGAGACTCACATTGCTCTGTGGCAGAGAGTAACCCAGACACACGACTACGCGACTTCCTGCCACGACACAGCGATGCACTTCGTGACTGGAATGATCGTCCTGCCATGTGTCGCTGGGGCTGTCCAGTGCCGTTTCATGACCCACGTAGGCGCTGTCTGTCCGAGCGGCTGCCTGGTTTACTCATTCGGGACGTCTCGTTGGATTAGCCTAAACGACCAAGTAAAGCATCGAAATGCCCACCACGCGTTTCATAAGCGTGTCTAAAGTGAAGGATCTGTAGCTTTCGTCGGACATCGGACGGTTTATAGATGGCATATGCACGTTTGTGTAGCCTATGCAAGGACATTGGGATATATTTGTAAAAATTTTGCTCTTTTACACCAAGTGTCGTATGTAGCTCAATACATGCATTTAACATATAAACTGAAGTATTGTCCCAAACCATATCATTTTAACATATAAACTGAGGTATTGTCCCAAACCATATCATTTTAACATATAAACTGAGGTATTGTCCCAAACCATATCATTTTAACATATAAACTGAGGTATTGTCCCAAACCATATCATTTTAACATATAAAGTGAGGTATTGTCCCAAACCATATCATTTTAACATATAAAGTGAGGTATTGTCCCAAACCATATCATTTTAACATATAAACTGAGGTATTGTCCCAAACCATATCATTTTAACATATAAACTGAGGTATTGTCCCAAACCATATCATTTTAACATATAAACTGAGGTATTGTCCCAAACCATATCATTGCTCCTTTGTGGCTGGTGCCACTGCCCAATTTACATTTGTTTTATGTAAAGGTAAATATCGAAGTCATTACCATATGACTTGTCTTGGTACATGCCAGATTACTGTTGTTTCATTTGATGTTTCTAGATTTGGCAGCTTTCTCGAACTTGGCATAAATGGAGCAAAAAAAGCAACTGATACATCTGAGCCAGAACAACGCCCATAATATAAACTCCCAGTTCGAAGTTCTTAAGGAAACTACAGAGAACATCCTGTCAAGCAACCAACTGATACACCTGAGGCAGAACAACGCCCATAATATGAACTCCCAGTCAGAAGTTCTTAAGGAAACTAATATGAACTCCCAGTCAGAAGTTCTTAAGGAAACTACAGAGAACGTCCTCTCAAGTAACCAACTGATACACCTGAGGCATAACAACGCCTATAATATGAACTCCCAGTCAGAAGTTCTTAAGGAAACTACAGAGAACGTCCTCTCAAGCAACCAACTGATACACCTGAGGCAGAACAACGCCCATAATATGAACTCCCAGTCAGAAGTTCTTAAGGAAACTAATATGAACTCCCAGTCAGAAGTTCTTAAGGAAACTACAGAGAACGTCCTCTCAAGTAACCAACTGATACACCTGAGGCAGAACAACGCCTATAATATGAACTCCCAGTCAGAAGTTCTTAAGGAAACTACAGAGAACATCCTCTCCAGCAACCAACTGATACACCTGAGGCAGAACAACGCCTATAATATGAACTCCCAGTCAGAAGTTCTTAAGGAAACTACAGAGAACGTCCTCTCAAGCAACCAACTGATACACCTGAGGCAGAACAACGCCTATACTATGAACTCCCAGTCAGAAGTTCTTAAAGAAACCACAGAGAACATCCTCTCAAGCAACCAACTGATACACCTGAGGCAGAACAACATCCATAATATGAACTCCCAGTCAGCATGCATGCATGCGCACAAAGGCCCAAACGCCTTCGTTAGCCCAAGGATGGACTTGTTTGGAATTGTCCTCGTGAACTCGATGAATGGATTCTGGCTGAAAAAGCATGGTTTTACTGTTACCGTCAGATGTCACCACTGTTCGGATTAATTCATCTTGCGTGTAGGCCTATAATTAATGTTATATTATGTGTTATGCTTAATGGAGTTAAGTTAGTAAGATAACACAGTTTTACACATAATGCAAAAAGTACCTTAATCTAAAAGATAACAAAAATAACGAGCCAAAAATCAAAGTTGGTCTGCGGTCCGTCCTCTCGCACGCACGCACGCACGCACGCACGCACGCACGCACGCACGCACGCACGCACGCACGCACGCACGCACGCACGCACGCACGCACGCACGCACGCACGCACGCACGCATGCATTATTGAAAAGGCACTAGTAAGGTAGTTTCGATGTTGTTTTCCGCGTATGAATATTGATGGAACTATGTACGTTGGAGTAACTTTGTCGATAGGCCGGCTTCGTGAAGCAGGGAATGGCCACGAAGTCACCTAGCGACGAAGTCGTCTCCTCCCGTAGGCCATACAACGGCTCCCAACACACAACCGTGGCTATTCATGGAAACACGTTTCTGATAAATGAGAGCGTAGAAGACTAGTTAACGTTCTGCAGCGGCGCAGATGTTTTGTCGAGAAGCCATTTGAACGTCCGCGATCAATGCTCCTCGTTCCTACGAACGTCGTATATCTTCGCTTTCCTGGATATGTCTGTGTGACTCTGACGTCAAAGTGGTTGTTTCGAAGTTGCTATCAATCAGGCGCCCCCACTTCCCCTAACTATGTTCCTGTTGCGACGTCTCGTCTCGTCTAACATGGAATACATGGAATGCACCAGGGAATTTTCCCAAGAAGGTGGCAGTATATATCTACTTAATCAGCCTAACACTTAAAGGTGGCAGTATATATCTACTTAATCAGCATAACACTTAAAGGCAAAGAAAATGACGTTGCAACTTTTTTTGCAATTGTTGTTCTTCACAAATGCGCGTGATCATGATTAAGGAAATATTTTGTAAAACAGAACAGAAATATACCATCGACACAATATAAACTATAATCGATTACAAGAAAGCATGAAAACCAGCACCACGCTTGTTTTTAACCGGAAAAATACGTTTACACCAGGCGTTGCGTCACCGCGATGACGTCATCAATACGTTGTTAGACAACTGCAACCCACATGACACGATTGATTTTTACGCTGCGTTTATTCGAGGCGATGGTACAGCATCAGTAGTTCGGTAATCAACGTTGGACTATGGCGTAAAACACTTCCTCTTTAACCGTTTCCTGCAAAGAACACAACTTTCTTGATTCATTTGCGTTAAGTTGGCCTTCTCTGTGTCGCGTTGGAGATATTGAATCTTCAGTAACGTGCAGCAGGCACACCGTACTAATTGCCTTTTCCACATTAATTAGCCTAGCGAATGATGTACGACATACAATAGTCGTAGCCCATTTAATGACTTGGCACATACACAATTCGCACCCAGTTTGCCCCGGCTTGCATCGATTGATTGGCAACGCAGACATGAATTAACATGTTTCAATTATTTTCGGCTAGTTGAGACATATGACGCATTACTGTGATGTACTCTCGTTTTGTCCTAGTTAATCAAGATGTGAAATCATGAATTTCATTATCAATTACTCATACACACGCACACGGAGTTGTCTGACTCCGGATATCAGAAATGTTTCGAGTCTTAATAGAGCAACCAGATCGGTATTTTACGATAACCAGACTGACTCGAGTCGCACATTTTGACTTGACTTGACTTGGACTTGGAGGTCATTGACTTGAGACTTGACTTGACTTGCAGGTCATTGACTTGTGACTTCACTTGTCAGTTTGTTACTTGTGACTTGACTTGCCAGTTTGTGACTTGCCAACAAGTCTGGTAACCACTCCTGTCTGATGTGATTACAGAGTGAGTGTTGCCTATCATAATCTTAATTGCACAAGCCAGTTGTTAGTTGTATCAACTATGACATTTCCTAAGTCACGCTTAATGGCAAGATACAAAGTTCAATGTTTGGTGTCATAAAATAGTCATAACATGATCATAATGACCATTAGAACTGTGTTTAAACAAGGTTTACTATCATTACCATTTTGCAACTAACACCGTTTCTTCACCATGATAATGACTGTAATCTATATTGTTAATATGACGTGTATGCATGCACTTTATATGTATCGTATTATAAAAGTTAATAAATCGACATGTTTATCATTGATATTTCGCTAGATATGAAATGCAATCGTCATGTGTTTGAGTGCGACTTGATTTGTGACTCGAACGGTGAACACTACTGACATGACTTGACTTGAACGGTGACTTGACTCGAACGGTGAACACAAATGACTTGACTTGGACATGGAATTCAGAGAGATGACTCGAGACTAGACGTGGACTTGGAGGTCATTGACTTGTGACTTGACTTGACTTGCAGGTCATTGACTTGTGGCTTGACTTGCCAGTTTGTGACTTGCCAACAAGTCTGACGAATAATAATACTGTTATTTCAGATAAAGCCCATATACATAAAAAAATATGTATTAAAACATGATGTATGTTAACACAATATAAATAAGTTAAGAGTACAAATAAGTAAAAAATATAAATAAGTTAATATATATATATATATATATATATAGTAAAATATATAATAAAGTAAAAAATATAGATAGTTAAAAAATGTAATATGTTAACGGATACCAACGGATGTGAAAACGCGTAATAATAATTATTATTTTGTCATAATAATAATGTATTTACTCCGCTATAAACATAATACGCTTATTCAACGACGTACCAAGTATGCAGCTATTTCTGTTAAAGCATTTCCGTTCCTTTCGGTGTCTTTGTGGTAAGTTCTACGTTTAATGTACGACTCTCGATAATGAAATAGTAATAAGATTAACGCGTGGCACACTACGATTTCGTGTAGACCATTTGGCGGACTCGAAAATTAATGTTTTCGAATAACCTGATTGGCAATAAGCGACGCGTCGACTTTAGCGGTTAGTCAAAATAGAATCAGTCCAATGTCTGTCAGTGCTTCATTAACAAGATTTAACAAGATTGCCAACGGGCGAAAAGAGATGGTAAGTGGATCATCGGTCGCTGGGTGTGAGTGGATCATCGGTCGCTCGGTGTAAGTGGATCATCGGTCGCTCGGCGTAGGTGGATCATCGGTCGCTCGGTGTAAGTGGATCATCGGTCGCTCGGTGTAAGTGGATCATCGGTCGCTCGGCGTAAGTGGATCATCGGTCGCTCGGTCAAAGCCCTTTGTGTTGAAAACGGCCCGATTGAAACGACACGTTTAGTGGCCAATTGAAATGACGGCACAATAGAACAGAGCTGAAAGCGCGTGCGGCATGGTGGTGTTTGCTAATTATAAACACTGAATCAGTCCATAAACAATTTACTATTCCTACTTCGAGACAATATTTTGGCCGATTCTGGGCGGCGACCCTCGCTAGACTGGCTTCCACCGTAGGTGCGAGTCGGCGGCCAATAAAAAATTATATCACGTAATACAGCTCACGTTTACCATGGAAGGGGCCACTTTCACCAGCACAGAATACACAATATTTGGAAGATTAGACTTTTGAAATGTCACTCCAGGGATGTTAGTAAACAGCAAGTAACTGTAAGGCAGACTCGTCTTCCGTGGTCCACAGAAACGAGGAAGATGAAGGGTCGCTCGTTGGTTGCGTTGTCTGGTCAACAAAGAAGAAGACAGCGTCTTCATAATGAAATGGAACGAATATATATTTATAGTCAGCAGCCCCTTAGAACGAGGATGGCGTCTGCCAAGGATCGTGGATCCTGTAGTGACCCAGTAGCCCGAGTTTTGATCTGCAGATCTTCTCCGCGTCATTCAGAAGGCCGTCCGACTCGAAGCAGGTCGTTGTACGGTGGATCTCGCGGCGCCAAAGTGGGCCGAGACCTCTCCACGTGTCAGGCCTATAAAAAGGTTGCGCCATCTGGTGACTCACGCAGTCTCAAAGCGTGTATCACACGACTGAGCCGAGTTATGTATAGTTGTCGGAGGTGTCTGGTACGTCGACAGACGACAGAAAGGTGGAGGTCATAGGACGGCCGTGCTGTCTCGGATCGCCGTGCGTTTGTTTGCAAACCAGTGACGCGACACAATCAGTAATAGTTCCGGTTGTGTGTGCACCAGACTTAATCAATATATAGGCCCCTAATGTGTCTACTGCACAACGTGTGGTATCATCATATACTATCTACATGGCTGCCAGAGGAAGGCGTTGAATAAAAAACTTCCTCGATTCTGTACGGTTCTTATACCGTTCTCTTAAAACTTGTTTGAAGCTGGTGTTCTTTTCCTCTATGTGGCTGCTGATATTGTTGAGCCAGCGTAATCATTTCGGTATCTTTTTGTTTTTCTTCGTGCCCAGTGCCACTTTTATAGCAGATTTACCTTCTCTTTTCAGCACATATGACCACATAATATAATGTTTGCCTATTCGTTGTGATCACTTCTACTATTGGGGTGATCTTGCTTTTTCGGTAAAGATCGTTTGGTGACATCATGTATTCGTATAGCTTTCAAATATGTTGCAGTGATTCCACTTTCTCAAGTTCAAGTCGTCAACATTCAAGAGTCCATAGTTTCTTTCACGGGGTCTGTAAAATGCTTTCTCCAGAACTAGGGATGCTATCAAGAATGTTGTATTATATTCCCAGTGCTTATTTACCAGATGCCGGAGTACAAATGTCATGCATGTTGTTCCAGCACCACTTTTGAAGCAATGCTGCTGTCATCTAAACCGTTCCTATGTTATCTCTCAAAATCTTCTCTCGTAGATTTCTGCAACGTGGCTGAGTAACGACGCCCTCTGTAACGACGCCCTCTGTAACGACGCCCTCTGTAACGACGCCCCTCTGTAACGACGCCCTCTGTAACGACGCCCTCTGTAATTTTCACATTTCAAGAAATCACCTTTGTTTTTGTAGATCGGGCATTTTATAGATATTCCCCGTTCCCGTGGCACTGTGTAGACAACATTCAACACTCTGGTAAGAGCGTCTACGGTCCCCGTCTGTCCAGCTGTATTGATTTCATTTGGTATACTATCAGTACTGGTACTATCAGCCCCTGGTACTGTCAGTCCCTGGTACTATCAGTCCCTGGTACTCTACAATTCGTAGCTCTTCTGTGGCATCGTCCACCTCATATCTTGTGTTATCGTCAATTGGTTCTACTTACTACCCCATTTCTGGTTTGTCCTTGCACATTCTCAGTAGGGATGCTGAGCAGTACAAAAAGGTATTCCATCCAGCGTTCGTTGATCTTCTCTTGCGATGTTAAGATTTCTTCACTGTCTTTGTATTGTTTGATATGAGGTCTTTCTTACTTTCATTTCCGCCATGAGTTGGCAGTCTTATAAATGAGCTTCTGTGTATATTTAACATCCGTTTCCAGGTCTTCGCATAAGCTATTCCATGATTCTTTCTATGACTCTCTCCACTCCCTCGGCTTCGTTCCTTGCTGCAACATAACTAGACCGGGTTTCGCGGGTCCTCTATTTCACCCACATCATAAACATCCTGTTCTTTTTTTTATATAATTTTCGTTCACTCCTTCAGTTCATTCATTCAGTTCGGTGCGTAGTTACTGTGTCACCTTTGGTACGTGCGTAATTAGGAAGAACAACCAACACATCACGTTGTCGATTATCAAGCAAAATACATCTGCAGTCGGTACAAACGTACTTTTTGTATTCGAATGCGACCGGTTCTCCGCGGCTGGTCTGCGCATTTGGTGCGGCTCGACCGTCGCTACCAGTGTGGGCGACGCCATGGCAGTTGGCCACGGCTTCGGCGTCCCGACTGATGATTAATTCAGCACCGAGAACGCGCCGCGGTCGCGCTTCTGATTGTTCTGGGAGTCCGGCGACGCTGCCGAGTACATCAGTGGAATGTTTTCAAATTAGCGCAGTGCGTCGTTTAGAAATCCCGACGCGATCCGTGGTGCGCTCGCTCTTGATAACGACTCCCGTGTCATGTCCACTGAGAACGCCCAATGACCGCGGCATATTGTCTTCCATCGTGCGATAATCACTTTCGTAGCGCCATTTTCCGCCGAGTCCCGTTCGCGTAATGGCAAACATATTTTGCTAGATCAACTATTACGGTCGGTGTTGCTACAACGTGGGCGCTGCGACGTATTATTACAGCACGATCGATTTAATCTACTGGCTATACAACAGGCAACGTCAAGAATGCAAACGTGACAGAGGCTAGTGGCGCAAAGTGCAACACAGACGCTGCACCAGCTGCCTTTTTGATACGAATTAGTATAGATCTCATTCGCATGCTACATTAACCTATGGTGAAGGTCAAAGATTATAGACATGCGTAGTAATTAGGAGTATCCACATCGATACTTTGTGGCTCGGCGCGTCTCAGTAAATATTCACAAAAACAACAAGGTGTTATCATCTACTAATTGAGTACGTACGACTGGGCTTCCTGCTCGGAGGGAGCGAGGGAGGGAGGGAGGGAGGGAGGGAGGGGGAGGGAGGGAGGGAGAGAGAGAGAGAGAGATTATGTGTGTGTGTGTGTGTGTGTGTGTGTGTGTGTGTGTGTGTGTGTGTGTGTGTGTGTGTGTGTGTGTGTGTGTGTGTGTGTGTGTGTGTGTGTGTGTGTGTGTGTGTGTGTGTGTGTGTGTGTGTGTGTGTGTGTGTGTGTGTGTGTGTGTGTGTGTGTGTGTGTGTGTGTGTGTGTGTGTGTGTGTGTGTGTGTGTGTGTGTGTGTGTGTGTGTGTGTGTGTGTGTGTGTGTGTGTGTGTGTGTGTGTGTGTGTGTGTGTGTGTGTGTGTGTGTGTGTGTGTGTGTGTGTGTGTGTGTGTGTGTGTGTGTGTGTGTGTGTGTGTGTGTGTGTGTGTGTGTGTGTGTGTGTGTGTGTGTGTGTGTGTGTGTGTGTGTGTGTGTGTGTGTGTGTGTGTGTGTGTGTGTGTGTGTGTGTGTGTGTGTGTGTGTGTGTGTGTGTGTGTGTGTGTGTGTGTGTGTGTGTGTGTGTGTGTGTGTGTGTGTGTGTGTGTGTGTGTGTGTGTGTGTGTGTGTGTGTGTGTGTGTGTGTGTGTGTGTGTGTGTGTGTGTGTGTGTGTGTGTGTGTGTGTGTGTGTGTGTGTGTGTGTGTGTGTGTGTGTGTGTGTGTGTGTGTGTGTGTGTGTGTGTGTGTGTGTGTGTGTGTGTGTGTGTGTGTGTGTGTGTGTGTGTGTGTGTGTGTGTGTGTGTGTGTGTGTGTGTGTGTGTGTGTGTGTGTGTGTGTGTGTGTGTGTGTGTGTGTGTGTGTGTGTGTGTGTGTGTGTGTGTGTGTGTGTGTGTGTGTGTGTGTGTGTGTGTGTGTGTGTGTGTGTGTGTGTGTGTGTGTGTGTGTGTGTGTGTGTGTGTGTGTGTGTGTGTGTGTGTGTGTGTGTGTGTGTGTGTGTGTGTGTGTGTGTGTGTGTGTGTGTGTGTGTGTGTGTGTGTGTGTGTGTGTGTGTGTGTGTGTGTGTGTGTGTGTGTGTGTGTGTGTGTGTGTGTGTGTGTGTGTGTGTGTGTGTGTGTGTGTGTGTGTGTGTGTGTGTGTGTGTGTGTGTGTGTGTGTGTGTGTGTGTGTGTGTGTGTGTGTGTGTGTGTGTGTGTGTGTGTGTGTGTGTGTGTGTGTGTGTGTGTGTGTGTGTGTGTGTGTGTGTGTGTGTGTGTGTGTGTGTGTGTGTGTGTGTGTGTGTGTGTGTGTGTGTGTGTGTGTGTGTGTGTGTGTGTGTGTGTGTGTGTGTGTGTGCGTGAGATATCGCGAGCTTAAATGAGGGAAATGACAAAATATTCTTGACGGAGAAGGGACAGGGTGGCATATTTAACGGATAAGACGGACAGGGTGGAGAGAGAGGGAGAGAGAGAGGGAGGGGCGGAGGGAGGGAGGGAGGGAGGGAAGGAGATGGGAGAGAGGGTGGGGGGAGGGAGGGAGAGACAGAGAGAGACAGAGAGAGACAAAGAGACAGAGAGATACAGAGACACAGACAGACAGACAGGCACGCAGATACGCAGGAAGGCAGGAAGGCAGACAGGCACAGACAAAGACATATTAAGAGAGTTTGAATAACATTGAGTGTACGCACGCAAGCTGCAGACAACAGATCCAGGGCAACCCACCTTCTGGACGGAGAAATAAAATGAATGTTCACGTTGTTTGTTTGCAAGTCGTACCTGAGGGAAATTAATTCGTTAGAAAACTGCGCCCCGTAAGATGATGCGATCAGATAGCGTGGATGAACTCTCCCGTGCAAGAAAACTGGCTGCACAAGCCGACATTACGAGCACTGAGTAGTTCCTGTCCGTTCGAATGAGCCATCATGAGTGAGGTCTACAGCTGTATATAACAAATATATGGTTATGCCATGTTGTCCACCTGTTATCTGTTATGGATGATATTTTGACATACTCGGAGAATAAACAATAAAACAATAAACTTATTAGAAGGAAACTACAGAAGAAGAGGGAAGCGGGAAGATGGGATATGAAAGAACCTGCACATGAAAGAAATGGACGGAAAAGACGCCACGCAAATCTTTATCAAAAGAAGGCGACATGAAATGGTCATTAAATCACTGCTGCGCTATGATCAGCTGGATCATTTCTTTGACAGTAATAACCACACCTTGCTGTAGTTTGATGGGGAAATTTAGATAAATCTAATATGACATTTACTAGGTAATGCCAACTTAAATTCAGTACCAAATAAATTATGTTTGTGTTTGTAAAGTCAACGTATCGTTCAACATTGACAACATGTAACATTGATCCCATGTAACATTGATCACATGTAATATTGATCACATGTAACATTGATCACATGTAACATTGACGCTGTAGCAGCTTTCAATTCATCTATACGCTTTCCCTATGTCGTGTCAAAGTGTAGGGAGTCAAAGTTTCGAGAACTGTTCCCTACGGCTTCTGGAAGTCTGGGGCAACGCGTGGGGTCCTGAGAGAACGGTCTGATAGGGAGGTATTGGCGGCAATCTGCGCACTCCAGAAAGCATGGCACGGTCATTTTGGGACATCAAAATGGTTATGCACTTAGGTTAGACTTGTCACATCGTGAACTAAATGAAATGTATTAACATACCAAACGTAGCACCTATGTTACATTCTCTGAATAATATTGTTCATTTAAAATCATATTGTATACTTATATAAAAGTCGATATATAAATGTTTGTGGATTTACCCAAATGACAGACTACTGCATAGAAATGCAATCAAATACAAATACATAACAACCCTGTCGCGTTACGATGCGTCAGTATTTCCCATATGTATGCAAACCCACTATTGCGATACTTTGCGATTTTGTTCTCATTGTTTCATAACAATGACTATAGTTGGTAATTTTTTTATAGAAAATGTATACCCTTACGCTTACACTTACATACTTTTAACAGATGTATGATAACTTTCGTTTTTAACGTCGTGGCCAACAGTTTCACTTTCAGAACGGGTTAAACATTTATAAAGCAGCACGCTGACATTTGATTGATGAATTGGACAAAACGTCGTGTAAAAATTGGAAGTAGGGCCTAATTGTAAACAGCCTACGTTTTTCCTAGCGTTGTCATCATCCCGAATCACAGCGATGGCTACCACCAGGTCTTGTAAACAAAGTCAACAACGAAAGAACATCGATTATATCCCGGACTCGCCGCGTGTAATCTGCTGACAGGTTTTATTTGGACTGTCTTTGTTGTTCTTGTACAGTGTCCTGCTTTCCTCTCAGAGAATGAGAGAATCATGTGTAGACAACAGCGACATGCGACCTACCACTGGGTCGGGTCGGGTTATTCCATTAGCGCGTAGTTCAACAGAAGAAGGCATTTGAACATCGTGGTTCGTAGCATCACAGTACCACTACTCGTTTACACGCAGGCACAGAAGCAAGCCGCACTTAAAACGCACGTGATACACACATAGCTATATATGGCATCGGTTGTTTGCAGCTAATGATCACGGTCGACACACTTTGAGCAAATTCAAACCTGAATAAAGTACTATACAATCACCAGTCCCCGCCAATTTGAGCAACCTTGTTGCGTCTCAGCGACACTCCAGTCACCAGTAGTACTACTTCTCACAGCACCAAGAAGCGGTGTCCAGTTGATCGTCTTTATCACGAGACGTTTCCGAAGGAAGGACTCCGCAGGCAATGTGCCTTCGACATCGACGAAGCTATTAAGTATGTTATACGGTTATGAAGATTGAAGCCAAGCAAAGCGGAGACCGAACAAGAACTTGCCAATTGTTACAGATGTCATCGATGCCTCGTTTGTTCGGACATACGTCAGTCTGAGTTCACGTATAGAATTTGCGCCGCGCAAATTCAGCAAGGCAATTAGCTTTTCCGGCACGATATGAATAGACACGAATGCATAGCGTCGCCACGTGTTAGGCATGGTTTACTTCCGGTGATGAGTGCCCTTAAGTGCATCCCTCGCCCTCAGGGAAGATACGGCATTACCGTTGTTAATGTCCCCGTGAAAAATACACCTATTTGCGATAACTCCAAAGTATGGTTGTGCAACTTATACAAGCCGCGTCAAATGGCCCAGTTTGCGACTCCGTCACGTACTGCGGTGAGTCTTGTCTAGATCGAGCAGCTTGGTGCGCCCTTTGGCGACCACAATACATATCACTGGAAAAGCGTTAAGGTGACGTCACTGCGCGGAGGGCGGAAAGGTGGCGAGGTCAAGGACGTTGCAGAGGTCAGCGGCATCCGAAATGCCGTTGGCTACGTGCTCGCCGCCCGTCTTTTTCGTGAAGCCGACGTGGCCCTTGCCAAGCGCGCCGACGATCAGCCTGCCCTCCTCCGTCAGACCGGCCCGCAGCGAGTACGTCTCGATGCGCTCCGACAGTTCGTACTCGCGGCAGAACTTGTGCTTGCACAAGCGCTCAGAAGTCCGCTCTTCGTGCTTCGCCTTCACCTGTATCACATTGTCCTTGAGAATCTGCACGGTCACCTCCTTCGGCTTGAAGGCGAGGCCGATGTCGATCATGAGGCTGAGGAAGCGTTCGCCCTCCTCTCCGTGGAACTGCGGCATGCCCATCTTCTGTCCCGCCGGACTGACGGACCCTTGACTCGACGGCGCTATGGAGTGATGGGACGAGCTACGTGACGGGCTGCGGGACAGCTTACGCGTCAGACTGAGCGTGTGTGGCGGCAGCGACGCCTCGGCCACCAGCACGCCGTCGCTCGTCAGGAAGCACTTGAGTTTCGTCGAGTCCACCTCTTTCGGCAGCTCCACCTTGCGGTTGTATTCGCGCGACACGCCGTCCTCCTTCTTGGCCGCGCGCACGATAATCCGGTCTCCGTCGCTCGCCACCCGCACACTGCGGCCGTCGAAGCCGCCCACGTCGAACGGGATCTTATAGCGGCGACCACCGTCTGGGTCCTCCAGCAGCAACGTTCGCATCTTCTTCGAGTCCAACACGTCCGTGCTTCCACGCCGCTTCAACACCAGTGGATCATTGATAAGTTCGTCACTACCCCATTCCTTGTTGCTAGGATACAGGTGCAGGAACTCCTCGCGCATGCGTTCTACTTGCTTCTCCCACTCGGCCCGTTTCTTCTTCAGCTCCTCGGCCAATCGCCTCTCCATTTCCTTCAGCTGCTGGTTCTGCAGCTCGGCGAATGTGACGTTATCCCGCGCGACAGGGATAGGCAGTCCTTCCCCGGCCTTCTCTCCGTCACACCCGCTCGCCATCACGTCGGTGGTCTAGTCTGATCGGGAGCTGCTCCTGAAATAGCAAGTGGTGCACTCGTACAAGCGTCTGGGGACACCCGAAAGCTCACGGGACAACCGGTCAAGGCTACTGGGAGGAAGTGCATACACACGTGACTGTATTTTCTTACCAACGACAATGCATAAACCATGAAGGAATTTATCATATTCAACAGGGCGTACTTTCCCGTATCAAGACGGTGGTTGGAGGTTGTTACACCGTACGTGAATGTCATGGGGTAGAAGCAGGTGTAGTGTCGATTAAATCCCGCTTATCGAGGCTAGTTTCTTACAGAATCACTCAGCGAAACGTTAACCACTGGACGAATCAAATATTAAGTACCCAAGTCATAACATCGGCACTACAAATCAAGATCGCTTGCATATTAAATGAAGATTACTCATATTATCTCTATTAAATAGTATCTCTATATAATATTATCTCATCTCAACGAATTCTATCATTTCCAAACAATGCCCTCAGACAAGTATGGGAACGAACCAATGAGGACACACTCACCGGAGGGAAGAGGTCGGGCGGTCGAGGCTGGGGTGTGGGTTGTTGGTCAATCGGTCTAGTCGCGTCTCACAACTGCATTACGAAGAATCACCCCTTAATGGCCACCTGTAGACTTTCTCACGTCCGGTCGCGGTCATCACTCGATCCCTGTAAACACCAGTCGAATAAATACGTGCACCACACCATGCATGCTCGACGGATGCACCTTCAACTGTGCCACGCTTCCTGTTTGGCTCCTCCGTAGCACGCCATTGGGACAGCGAGAGCGACACGCGCGCCGCTCGGTGGACAGCTGGGGAGTTACGGCGTCTCCCGAGGTAGCCGAAATATTAATACTAGAAGACAAGACCGAACAGTACTCGCATATGTGGGAACGGTCGATCCACAATCTAAGCGCTGTATCAACACAGTTGATAGCAATTCACGTATTCAACTGTTATTTCAATGAATATCAAACACACGTATGATCAGTTCTGAATAAGGACAACCTACTACGACTGAAAGTAAAGCCCGTGGGGTCGACATTCCAACTGTGCCCTGACAACCACTGAGGATGGTTGCAGCAATGACGATTATCTAATCGCTTCGGTTTTATGTGGTCATTTTGGTACTTTATTTTTTAAGTTTCTGTTAAATGTCTAAACCTACTGACGTATACAACGCTGAACTCGTTGTGTGCTGTCGCGCATGTTCTCTGTGAAATGGGTTCCTTATAACGAGGCCTGACTCCACGCATGGTCTTCATCCTACCTTGTCTTAAACGTCTTCATCCTACCTTGTCTTAAACGTCTTCATCCTACCTTGTCTTAAACGTTCGCTGACAACCGTTGTTGTTTCGATGTTTAAACGCCACACACTATTCCAGCGCGGGTAAATATTCCAGCGATCTAGGAATGAAAACTGATGCCAAACCTGGGTTGATTGAGTACACCACTTAAGACAAGAAGTTTATGAGATCATCGTTGACCAGAATGGGGGGGTTAAGATCGAAAACCTCCTAAATTAAATGACACACCTATATATCCACTGACATAACGAAAAAAAAGTAAAAAGCAATGAAACCGAAAGAAGCAAGTTCGATGTGAGCGGTCACGTACTGAACAGAAACGTACTGTTAACGAAAGGCATGGGAAAAAAGACTTGAGATACGCCTTTGCCACTCAGAGGAACAGCGGCAGCAGAGCTGGTGATGGCGGTGGAAGGCGATTACCATGACAGGATTAAAGAGTAGTTAAAATGATCAATAATGGTAAGTTTTTTTATTTTCCTTTCCACGTTTCACCAGTAGTCTCTGTCTAAATCCTTTCTAAAAAAATATTTATATTTTATATATCGAGCCTGCGAAACCTTTTACGCAACCGAGGACGATGTAAGGGAAAACGTCTTCAGTTACCTGCCATCGCATTTGGTGGGGCCTACAGATAGTCAGAGCGGTTAGGTAACTTTTGTTGATCAGAGTTACCTGGCGGACAAAAGCATCAAATTTTCATGGGGCTTCTTGAGCTCATATTTGCTTTATTAATATTGATTTTAGAAAGGGAGCCATGCAAAATAAATATTTTCCGACGCCCCACGCCACAAGGCGCTCACTTTTTGGCGATAGTGAGCCGATGGCAATATGACCCCATGTTCTGCCGTGAAAGTAATTCTACGCAAGTAAAACTACACAATTGTTGAGTCGAAACAGCTGCAGATATCCTGACAGTAGGGGCCTAACCAACATCTACAGAATAAGTCAATTCGCAGATGGGCCACGAACATATTTAATTATAGACGTTTGTTGTTTACGAAACTAAACACTTAATCCAATGACATATGAGTACGTCTTTCGACGCTACCCAGTGCACGACGAACTGCGTACGTAAGTCTGGCTCACGATCTTGCCGCCGAGAGCCTTTGGCGGGACTGCAGAGTGTTTCATTACTTCACAGCGTCAATGCCGCTAGAAAAGACTCACACAAAGAAAGCAGAGTCAGATCAATACGTCGTGAGAGCGGACTGGCTGATACGTACACGACGCAT
Organism: Lamellibrachia satsuma; assembly: GCA_033239005.1. Taxonomy (NCBI): domain Eukaryota; kingdom Metazoa; phylum Annelida; class Polychaeta; order Sabellida; family Siboglinidae; genus Lamellibrachia; species Lamellibrachia satsuma. Next base: position 4,827,330 of record BSQZ01000007.1, read on the forward strand.
TCATTTCATGCCAATAAATCAAGTTAGGCTGCTCTTGGCTAATGTTAAGGCTCCCTCTCCAGATGTGCTATAATTCGTCGGGTCCTGTTTCTCTCCTGGTTTGTAATGAAGGTTTGCTGTCAGATAACCAAGCTAATGACACTCCCAAGCATTAATCCAACGGTAATCTAGTACTTCTGCAGCTAAGACATCTTCTCTAGCCAGAGTTGTCACTTAACGTGAAACCAAAGGCATTGTTCTGGGCCTTTGCACCTATAAGAGTTCCTAAAAACCAACCATTTGCAACTATAATCAAGAATATAACGCAAGTGGTTTACTGGGAATATGTTCTAAAAATGCGAAATTCTGGTGTAATGTAATTTTTCGTGGAGGCTGACATATTCATCAGTATTTGGAATTTTGACCGCGGCGGCGGTCAAATCAGCGGCGAGCAGCCCCTTAACCCAACGCGGCTGTGACGTAGGCTGTGCATATGGCGTGTATTTTTAACGTGGTTGAGATGTGCAGTTACATTTTTATTTGCTTTTATATTGGATTTATACGCAGCAAAAAATTCTTACAATGCTGTACTGTGCAGCATTCGGATGTAAACATGATTCAGCGAGGTATAGAGAATTGTCTTTTTTTCGTGTTCCTCTGGAAAAAACAGACAGTAGTGAAGCAATGAATTCACAGTTGCAATCGGGCTGGTTGGAAGCCCACGCGATATGCTAGAATTTGTTCGCCCCATTTTGAAGAATCGTGTTTTGAGGCTGATATATTTTCATCAACAAATGGGTCAAGATCCTTCGAAACGTCGTTAGAACCTGAAGCGGTACTGACAATCTTCTCAGCCGAAGACAAGAGAACTGTCAAATCGGAACGCGAGGCGGTTAGTAAACAACGAATGAACGGATTTTAGACGTAAACAACATGTCCAAACTTATTGGCAAGTATGTGACTAAAAGCGTCTACGTCTACGATCAAGCGTTTAAAGTTGGATTTATGGGAAACCTGTTCAGCGCTCTTGACGTAGGATTCTGAACAAATATGGCGCTGCCCATGCAAAAAAAAAGATTTTCGGTGTTCAACGAGGTATATTTAGTTATCTACTTGCGTGATATTCTTTATTATAGTTGAAAATCGTTAGTTCTCAAGTACTCTTATAGGTGCAAAAGCAACAGAAATGCCTTTGGTTTCACTTTAAGCAAGCGAGGTTAGTACAAACGAATGTCAGTGTGTAATCAAACAAACTACGTTTCTCTGATAGACAAGACTTAGGTGTTCAACGTATGAAATATATGAAATAATATGTTAACAAAACAATATGTTTTTCTTCAGAAGTTATACAATTCTCGACTAAGCCGTCAAAAGTTCCATGGCATTCTTGTCATGTGACACACAAGTGTCATGTGACACACACATGTCATATGTGCGTTGATCTACAGCTCTATTACTTTACTTACTTTGGCCTGTTTGATCGGTGGGAGCATAGGCCATCGGCCATGGTCCTCCACTCTTGTCTGTTTGTGGCCATTTTCTCCATTTCTTTCCCGGTGTATCCCATCTTCTTTCTCTCGTTGTCGGTGTCTCTCTGTCAGGTGTTTCTTGGCCTTCCTATTGTTCTCTTCCCTTGGGGGTTCCATGTAAGTGATTGTCGTATGTTGTTTGTTGCTGGTTTCCTCAGCGTGCGTCCTATCCACCTACATTTTCTCTTCTTTATTTCGTTTTCTATTGGCAGTTGTTTGGTCCTTTCCCATAGTTTGTGTTGGGTACCTTGTCTGACCATTTTAGGTGTAAGATTCTGCGCAGGCGTTTGTTGATGAACGTCTGTATTCTTTTTAGTATTTTCCGTGTAATTCGCCATGTAGAGTAACACTGACTTGACATTTTAGTTAAATATCCTCAGTTTGGTGTTAAGCTTCATTTATTTTGCCTTCCAAATTTGTCTCAATAGTGAGGAATGCTACTCTAGCTTTTTGTATCCGTGCTTTGACGTCTTCTTCTGTGCCTCCACTCTTGTTAACTATGCTGCCCACAGCTCTGTGACTAGCGCACCAATGACAGGGTGGTACCAGAAGTCAGAAACAGGAAGTCAGAAAATGTCACATGAAATCTCACGAGACTTTATAATATGTCAGTTGCGAATTTTAACGGATTAACTTTTGCTACAAACATAATGTTAGTTGGCCACTCCGTGCAAAAACGACGGCATACGCTTTGTTATATTATAACATTGCATGTTATAATTTACCTGCTGTTAAATTAGTTTAATGTTGACCCAAAGTTGAAACCAATATCTTATTGTTGCTTGAACTGTAGAACTACAAGAAAAAGACGGTGTGTCTGTAAGCAATGCTTACATTTAAAACAATAAACAATAATCAAATACGCCAACACATCTTGCATACAATTTCACTTGGCCAACCCAGTTGAACGGAAATTCCCCCGGATTAAGCTTCCATATCCACGTGGGGCGTTAATAATAACATTTATGCGAATTCTATGATCTACGTTTGAGTTACGTCAAGAACACGAATGTGCAAACAAAATACAATACATCCCAAAACAGTGCTACGTAACGTTAATGTCTACGGATATGAAATCAGGTAATATCATGGCCTAACACTGCACGGTATATATGTTTAACGATAACCAACACGTGTGTCGTCCTTAATGTTTCCGTGTTGGCCGTGCTAGCCGGTCGTCTGCCTTTCACTTCCGTTACTCACCACAGGCCCGACTAGCACCGCTCACCGCACTCCGACGTCCAGGTTCACGCATGAATGCAGACACAACCGACCGGTCGATATGTGCGACCAGTTCGACTGTAGACGACGCGTGCGCGCATCACACGCTGGTGACTACTGCTAAACTGCATAGCAACTGCGCTGTTCACCGTGAGATGGCGCTCTAGTTCATCTCCGTCGCCATTGGCTGAACTCGGCCGGCTGATGTTGCTCGCGTGTACAGTTCTCGTTTTGAGGAGTCCGGTATGCAGTAAATGGGCTATGGTGGGAGTCACACGATTACACATGCATTGATACAAAACGTATCAGTATCAAACGCGTCATCATAACGACCTATGTGTGTCCGTTGAACAACGCGAGCAATGACGAGTAAGCTACAATGACGAGTAAGCTACAATGCAACCCTCTTTCCCGTAGAATCGCCATATTAACTGGAAAATACATAGGGTCGGGCGTCGTCTCGGCGGCGGACAGGAAACAGCGTTTTCCGGAATTCATCAATTGCGTACTGTGTCCATTCAAGAGAACGGTTTCATTGACCACCGTTTACTGAACATATATGAATGAAGACTTAGTCACCAGGACCAACACAAACGACTGTAGCCACTGACGCCATCTCGGCGTAGACAAACGAGAGCCGTCCCTATCCTCCCGCTAAAGTCACATCCAACTGACAAGAACTGACGTGGGTACCGTGCAACCAGTAGCTCCAGCGACAGTCCCGCCAACCCTTGATGCCGGCCATCCATCTGTGTTTGTCTTCCACCCTGCCATGCCCTCCAGAATCTCCCCGGACAGGAACCGAAGCTTCCTCTTTGTGATCATAGCACACCACCCTTCCCTGGTCCGCTCTTGTACGGCACCAGTCGACCGTTCTCCAACCTATCCAGGATTTCGAGATAGCACACAACTAGAATGTATGTCTTTACCACTTTTCAAATAGTAAATTTTGTATTTCAATATGACAGTACATGTCAATGTGCCACACTATCCTAGTTACCAGACGACTGTCAACGATCGATCGCTGCCGACGAATATGCAACGCGCGTAACAGTTTATCGAGCAGACAACAACAAAACATCAACGCTGGTCCTCGGCGGAACATTCAAATGTCAAACAATGGAACCATGCACTATCGAAGGAGTCTCTTGTTTGGCGAGATTGGTTGTGACAATTGCCTTGTGAATCCTCATCTGATGTTCATTTACGTCCCTAAATAAGTGGGACTACAATGTTATGCACACGACCGTAGACGTCCGAACTACGATGAATACATCATTCCTTTGTTTGCTGACAAGTATGTTTCTTGGCATCACCCACCCCCGTGGATATTCTAGAAACACACTTGTATTTAAAATAACTAGCCGACATGTGCACTTAGGCAACTAAGCTCAATACATAGAATAATTTGGATTTTAGTTTCTTATCAAGTAAAATACGTTTTGCATACATACGTCTGTTTCTATCCAATGTTTGTGCTCAGAAGCTGTCAGAGATATGATATGCTATGTTAATACAGTAGACATCGCTTAACAGAATTACCGATAACAGAATCAGCCGTTTTGTAAAATCAAATATACTGTATTAAAACGTTTAAATCCGTTTGAATGAATTAGCCTTTCAAGAGAATCAAATTGCTCTGTCCCAAACTATCACCATTGGCTTCTCGCTATTGGGGATGTTTGACGTGAAAGGCTATATTTACCTATACAAGTGTGAGTGTCGCGTGAGTGTCATGTGCCAAACGTCTACCGCTGGTTGCGCAACGGACATAAACGTCTACTGCTGGTTACACAACGGATATAAACGTTAAATGCTGGTTAAGCAACGGACATAAACGTCTACTGCTCGTTGCGTAACAGACAGAAACGTTTGCGAAGACGACAAACGACATGACAGACCTGATGACGAATCAGACAACTAGGGCGGTGGGCTTTCGTTCGAAACGGAAAGCATCGGAAGAGGGGCTTACCCCACATTTACCACATGGAGTAATAACCGGAAAGGAAAGGGGATCATGGGAGTAAATGACCTGTTTATAAGTCAGGATTGTTGCTCCACACTTGACCAAATAGCAGCACGTCTAATCAAGCAACCCTTTGATCGTGCGCACTCTTTCATGCAGAGTTCCATGATTAATCCACGACTCTCGCCTTCCGTGACGACTCACTACTCCAGCTGAACTCAATACTGGTGCGTCTCGTCCCAACGGTACGATAGCGTATCCGGTTTGTAAGGCTGATGCTGCCGACAGAACGCTCCGTGAATATCAGGTGGTTGCAGTTGATGAAATTAGATGTGAGCGAGAGAGCAACGTCTCAAGGGGTGCTCGGCGGACGGGAGGAAGGCGCCGGCGAGTCCCCGCACGTGCCCTGCACGGATGGGCTCGGCGCGCGAGTCTATTAGTCGCCATATCCGTCATAAATCGCATCACAAAGCGGCAACGTCGTAAATGAATTAGAACAATCGGCATCCAACATTGCAGCGCCGCCATATAAGCTGCCATATAAGCCGCCATATAAGATGCCATATAAGCTCGGTTCTATGGTAATGAACCTGGAAAACAACAGTTGAAGAAACCTACTCGAGGATTCCCGAGTTATCCCATTTGATGAATAACGGCTTAACGTTGAATGGAGCTTGGCGTAGGCTATGTAAATAATACAAAGCCAGATGTGACATTAGTAATGAACAAACGGTAAGCCTATATTGTCATAGTAGACCTTCTTAGCACATGTGTTGTTCAGATTGTGATATTAGCACCAAATTTGCTACACATGAAATTTGTATTTTAAGGGGGCGTGGCGCCATAATCAGAATGGCCGCAATGAAATTAAGAAATACATTTCTTTTGGCGCATCTTCACTTCTAATTAATATTGTTTTGTGATTTAAAATTCTAGCCTATGGTTTTGGGACACGAGAAATCGATTAAGATAAAAGTTAATGTGATTGGATGATTAACCTCATTTGCATATATGAAACGATGCATAACATGGTGCCAAGCCTGAAAGCGCACGCGCACGCGCACGCGCACGCACAGACACAGAGTATGGAACTCATTGATTTATTCGTATGGCATGAGCATAGAATATAACAGATTCCTAACTATATAAACTGAACTGGCCAATAGGGTCAGCAACTTCTACCACAATCAAAACGTGGTATGTTGTCCACACTTCCGGTCAGGACTCTTCACGACACAAGCGCCAGATCATCGAAAGACAATTTCCATGGGACGGCCATATCTCTGACGCAACACCCAACGATACATGTTCATGGAGAGGAGAGAGTGTTGACAGCCACATATGACAACACCACAACTGCTACGGATATACGACCCGTACCAGCAACGTATTCAGAGGTCCCACCTGAATGTCACAGTATTCGGTTCCACAATTACATGGGGAGGTGTCTGTGGCTAGAGAATGTGCAGACTCTACTCGACCAAGTGAAGATGACCGTGAATGAATACATATCATGGGCAGGTTATCATGCAGCCGCAACAACAACTACTTCTGTTCCATGAGCAAGCACATACTGTCGCCACGGTATGTCACGCCATGACTCTGATGTAGCAAGGTATACAACATTTTAACCCAGGCCAGATTTCTGTTGTCACTGTTGATCAACCTCTGTATGCACTCATCAGACAGATACAATGTCTGTGGCCTGGTACATATACATATATATATATATATATATATATATATATATATATATATATATATATATATATATATATATATATATATATATATATATATATATATATATATATATATATATATATATATATATATATATATATGTGTGTGTGTGTGTGTGTGTGTGTGTGTGGAAAGGACCGATTCGTCATTGTACTCAGAGGTTTGCACATCGAGATGGCCTTGTTTCATGTACTAGGTGACTGGCTTGATGGTAGTGGGTGGTCAAATGGTTTGGTTGAAGCAAACAACACAAAATCAGGGCGAGCAAGTAAAAGGGACAATATGGGCCCATCAAGTAACAACCGCTAGTCTCAGTGTCCTACAAAGAGCTGCGTACCAAAAGTATCTTGGCATGCATCTTGCCGACGATTCCGTGAATGGGGCAAAACACAGTGAGAAGCTCACCCACCGTTCCTGTACTGGAGTATGACAATCTCACTCGAGCTCCTGGTCATGCAGTTTGTGAGATCTGTGAGAGAAGGCAACTTGTATGTGTGTACAGACGCTTGGTAAGTTGGACCTGTGGTTCTTTGCCATGGATCGTACGCACTATTCGTGGTGGGTGCCAGGCCATATCAGAGACATGATCCTGAAGGACACACATCCAAGTGTTTACCACCAGTTCGCACAAGGTCACTTCATGGTGCAAAAGACAGGACACACCTTCTCATCAATGGCCCTGGATCAAACCCACGAACAGCTGAATGAGGTCATAAAGGGAAATGGAGAGGCCGTGGGATTTGACCAAAAATCCAGTTGCGCTGCTCAGGTGGATGGTTGCAAGACCTGTACTAGCAAGACTGGTAAATGGGTTTGATGAACACAAAGACAAACATGATGGAAAACACCACGGACAGACGGCAGCTGCGCAAGAAGAGTTCAGTAAAGATGTGTGTGAGCTGACTGGAATTGTACGTTGCATGGGCAACCCATTCTTTGACGTCGTTGAAGATCTTCACACATCGCTAGTGATGGACAGCTCAATAGTTCAGACCTTGAAACAGCAGAAACAATTGGTCAAGCACAATATGACGCATTTGTGCAGGAGAGACTTGCGTGAGAAACCGCTGACAGACATTGTGCCCAAGAACAACCTTTCCCTATTCGACACAGCACCAAAGAAGGTCCGAAGCTGAAGCCAGCATCAGGTGGCCTCACTGAAGGTGAACTGTGCTTTGTTCTCTCGACTGTACATCTCTTGCCAGTCACGCAGCGGAAATCTCACATAGTTCTTCGCCCACGAAAACCAGGCCTGCCCCCATTACTATCAAACATGGGAAGTCTGCGACACTGCACAAAGTCAGATCTTGTGGGATGCTTACAATCAACAACACCAGACCAAGTAGTTCCTGATTGTCACCAGGTTGTGGATGCTGAAGTGTTGGACGGTATTGCCATCGTACCACATAAAGGTGTCAGCACTAACTTTAATGATTATGCAGTGTGCGTATTCATACCCTACATCCGACGACGTTTGTAGAATGTCAATAGGTTGGACATAGTGTGGGACGGCTATATCAAGAACAGCATCAAGCAAATCACTCGAGAAAGTAGGGGAACCGGACGATGTAGACGAGTTATGGCAACAACACCACTTCCTAGAAACTGGCAGTCATTCATCCAGGTTGATTCCAACAAGGAAGAACTTTTGACATAAGTGTGACATTCACGCGTGTCAATACGGAAAAAATCAAACAAGAGCCATGCACCCATGAGGAGGCGGACACTAGGATAATGATACATGTAGCTGACTGTGTAGCCCAAGGATATAGGAAAGTTACCATTCGAATGGTTGACACTGACATAATATAGTACTGGCTGTTTCAGTAGTCATCCCATTGGATATTTCCGAGCTGTGGATCGCCTTTGATACAGGGCAGATATTCCGGTACGTAGGGGCTCACAAAATTGTATCAAATCTTGGACGGTGTAAGGCAGCAGCTCTCCCACTGTCCCAGGCTTGACTGGGTGTGACATTGTGTCATCCTCCACGGGATGGGAAAAAGAAAACGTGCTGAAAATGTTCGAGCCACTACCAGAATCTCTTCTGAATCTGGCTGCAGCTGTTGGAACATTGCAAACGAGCCGCGTATCAAGGCGGATAAACATGGGGTCAAACACTCGCGCTCAACCCAGTACTTCCTACTCCGCTGGAATGGGGATGGAAGCTAACAGAACATGGAAGCCATCCATACTGGACAACACTGCCAGAGGCATTAAGGGCTTGCCATGAGTTCATTCGCAAATACAAGATGAATCAGCTGCACCGAGCTGTGTGTATGGGCGTGCGTGCGTGCGTGCGTGCGTGCGTGTGTGCGTGTGTGGTGTGCCAAGGAGGCATCGCACAATAAAGAAGAAAGAACCCACTGAAACTGAATGGAATCTGTGACTGATAAATGGGAGATCATAAAAAATGGAACATGATTAGTAATGCAACAACTTGATCGAGATATTTGAATAAAATGAGACTGTACACTCGTTTTTTCCTTTAACTGAGCACATGGAGAATGTTTCTCTCAGCTGGCATGATACAACTTTGTAAATATTTTGTGAGTTTCCAAATAGGTAGACAAACAGCGAAACAGTGTCATATCAACAGTAGACTGCACTGTGGTAAGGTTTTTTAAATAGAAAAAATATGATCAAGAGTCTAACATTTAAAACCACTCAAAAATGTTCATTATAAGTTGACATATGCCAAAGGTACGATGTGTCAGATTTTCGTGGTAGCCACTTTAATATGCAAATTAGCTTTCAGTTATTGAAGATCAATCTTAGATTACAATGAATATATTATTGTAAAACAAAACTTGTTTTCTACAATCTACATCACAAAAAAGGCTGCTCATACAGATGCATGCAATGTTAATTGTTCAATGTAATACAAAATTCGTGCTATTTTGCATGTATACAAATAAGGCAATTATCCAATCACATTAACGTTTACCTTAATCGATTCTTCATGTGCCAAAACCATATTCTAGCATTTTAAATCACTAAAAACATTAATTAGAAGTGAAGAAATGTATTTCTGAATTTTATAGCGGCCATTTTGAATATGGTGCCACGCCCCCTTGAAAGGCAAATTTCGTTGGGGTCCATCTCACATTTGTTTAAGAACATGTCATATCGCATGTGTCCCAAATGTGGTGCTTGTATCACAATCTGAACAATCGACTTGTTTCTGTGTGCTAAGAATCTCTACTATTTATACCAATTATTGTTTTGTGATAATATATAAATACATTATTGTTTAGGGTATACCAAGTTTATGATTTCAGTGTTGTACTTCTTTTAATACATGAGTTCATCATATGCTCTCTTCACTATAATTAACTAACAATATACTGCATTTGTGAAGTCGTTTTCGATTCTCAACTGTATGATTTAGTAAACAAACTCATTAGTAAACAAACTCATCTCAGTACGACACAAGACTCGTTAAATCTGTTAGGATCCAGCAACTGCCCGATACTGGACGCGTTAACACAACAGAACAGGCTGCTCGCGTATCGACGAAGGATATGCATCATTTAAGGGAACCTAGAACTACGGAGTTTTCCCGGTCACGTGATGCAAAAAGCGGGCCAACATTAGTTACACTTGAAACAGTAAAAGACGAATGTGGCGAAGTGAGTAGGAAGGGACAGACAAAAAGCAAAAACACGTATGCCCTGCGATTTTAAATTAACTGATTGTATCTAGATAAGCATTATCTGCAATGCGAATCTATTCACGTAAAGCACGTCACATGTTTTAAATCTTGTTTGGTGTTGCTTCAACTTGCAGGTTTCCCGAGACAGTCCACCTCTGATAGTCCATCTATGTCAGTGTAGGTTGACAACAAAGTCAGTTAACAAAATCAGAGCGCAAGAAAACGTTAACCGAGCCACCGCCGCCGCCGCCGCCACCGCCACCGCCACCACCACCACCGCCACCACCACCACCACCACCATCACCACCACCATCACCACCACCACCATCACCACCACCATCACCACCACCATCACCAATGATGATGATAAGAAGAACAAGAAGAATAAGAAGAATAAGAAGAACAAGAGCAAGAAGAACAAGAAGAATAAGAGCAAGAAGAACAATAAGAGTAAGAAGAACAAGAACAAGAAGAACAAGAGGAACAAGAAGAATAAGAAGAACAAGAAGAACAAGAGCAAGAAGAAAACGATTTTGTGCTTAAATCATATGAAATCAAACTCAGAGGTTAGTAAATCTGGAAATCGGTAAGCAGTGTTGTCAACAGATGGGTGAATACGCTGGGAATCCAAGGAGGATAAACACGGTTAAAAACATAAGTCTTCAAATGACGGCCGAATTGTATTATGTTCCCTATTACCCGTGTGTCGTGTATGGCGGGTTGTAAGTCTGTAGGCGGCTTTACATTTAGCCATGCAGCCGTTCCTAACCAAGATGCGACTCGTGGATGCTGAATTAGCAACGCGCAGTCACATGTAAAGCACCGTCAACGCCACTCACGTGTCGAGACCTGCGTCGACTCGAAAATACATCAGTGTCTGCACCGCCGTCATCATTCTACTACTAATGGCTTTCACACCAGCCAGACAAACATGGCGTTGACGTCGGTGTCACATTAAGCAATAAACTCTCCATTTTGGTAATTTTTTGAAGTCAGTGATACGCGTCGAACTGAAAGTTACCTTCAAAAAACAAACATGAGAATAAGAATTCCCACATAAATAAAAAATATTTATCATAGGATACTCCGATGATATATCTACCATTCTCAACAATCCAATTCGTACGTGTCCTCGTCATGGACGCCGTCGACGAACCTATCAACTCTAACCCATTTCACGCACCAGTCCCGTTTCGTGTTCCAAATAATAATGTTTTTGTCATTCCACTACGCATTGACAGTTCTCTGAGAAGATTAATTCTCATTAGTTCATGTTTAGAAACTTAAATGATTTGTGTTAGATTGTCTTGCTATGGAAACGCGTTTTTTGTGCTACTCTTGAATGTTTTATGGGCATGAATGTATCGAGCTACCTACTTGCATGTTTTAGGGGCATGAATGTATTAAGCTACATACTTGCATGTTTTAGGAGCATGAATGTATTGAGCTACCTACTTGCATGTTTTATGGGCATGAATGTATTAAGCTACATACTTGCATGTTTTAGGGGCATGAATGTATTGAACTACCTACTTGCATGTTTTAGGGGCATGAATGTATTAAGCTACATACTTGCATGTTTTAGGGGCATGAATGTATTGAGCTACCTACTTGCATGCTTTAGGGGCATGAATGTATTAAGCTACCTACTAGCATGTTTTAGGGGCATGAATGTATTAAGCTACCTACTTGTATGTTTTAGGGGCATGAATGTAGTAAGCTACCTACCGAAGGTTTACACGTGCATACATACATGCATGCGGGCGTGCGTGCGTGCGCACGTGAGTAAGTACGTACATACACATACATACATGCATAAATTTGACTCCTTAGGAGTTTTGGTCAGTATCGTACACAAGAAGAAAAGACAAGAAGAACGCACATGCTTCTTCTGTGATGTCACTTGTGCACCACAATCGACAATAGTGGAATCGCTTTCAATTGCGTTTGGTTTCTAAGACACCATCGCCACAATCGAGATAATTAACCAAATGTGAATACTATTAAGTAATACTGTTTTCAAATGCAACGACGATGCTCAGAACAAACGAACATCGACCGAGCAAGTCAAGCAAACAAGAAGACACGCTTTCGCCGTTGTTGCTTCTTAAAAAACGACAAAGATACACTGCCAGTTGGCGTGGCTCTGTCCACGTAGTGTAATCAGTCTCCGTCCTGCACCAACACTTGCCCGGCGCCTTGCTGGCGCTGGCGAGGGCCTCGCTCCCACATTGCAATCAATGTGTCAGATGACGATTCTCGAAGTACAATCGATACGATGTCTGATAATTCATCGTTCTCAATCTCGTGGGGCGTTAAATAAATGTGTGCCACTAATGCTGTGAGCTTACGCATATGCACGACGCTTCGAAAGAAATGTGCATGAATAAAAGTCAGCTTTCATTCTATTTTTTATCGTTTTCTGATCCATTTGTACTGACGCCCAATTCACCAACACGAATTGCACTTTAATGTGGACGAGGATGGAATAGATATGCCGTAGAAAGAAAAATAAATAACAAAATGAAACCGTACCTGTTACGGATTTTATCCACACAAACACCCGGAATATTTACTTCTGATATCCTCAAAGTCTAGTCTTCGCATGCCAGTTTCAAGGGTCTTATTTTGGAGAAAAAAATGCTGAACCTACTTTAAAACTAAAAAAGGTAAATCCAACCAGTAAATCATTTAAAATGACGCACTTCGTATTTTGTTATGTAAGTTACCTGGAAATTAATACAAAATAACTTTCGGACGTTAAGGACCTCAATGTGAACATGTATGTACACACGGATGAAACGACACGCACGTCTTCCGTCTTACGCACCTCAGAACATTTACCTGCACTTAGTTGATGAAATCAGTAGAGCAATAGCATAAATCCGGATGCTTTGTTCGCTGACTGAACGAAGGAATGTCCACACGACACCGACGACAACGTACCTTCCATAGACCAAAGTCTTGCCTGCCATGTCACCCCTGCCATATCACTCCTGCCATGTCGCTCCTGCCATGTCGCTCCGGCCATGTCGCTCCACTCTTGCTTCACAAGAAAGCAAATTGCGCCTCGTCCCTGACGTCCGTGCTAATTCGAAGGACGTAACGTTCGCTCGCAATCCATTTCACGGCGGCTATCAACGTCCCATGTCTTATTTGCGGTTCGGCCTGCTTATCTGCCACCCGCACCGGCGTCGAATATACGACGAATTGATCGAACACAGAACGAAGTGAAGATCGACGAATGAATCTTCAGTGATGCATGGAATCTCTCAAACCCGTCTACAACGCTGGTGCAGAACGTCACACGTTAACTTAGCACATGTGTCTTGAACCAGTGGCAGTACAGTGGAACCTAGTTAATCCAGACGTTGATGATCCGGAAACCTCGCCATTCGGTCATAATTTGACGGGAACGGAATCTCCAAACGCTAACACTCACATAATTCATCTACAATGTGTCCGGATTAACGAGGTTCCACTGTACTTTACTATTGTCCTTGGACGAACCACCGGATCAAATAATGTCGAATTGATTTTCCTGGTTGTCGCATTAACAAATACAATCCTGGGCTTGGATGACGGTCTTCGACGCCAGGGACATTTGTTTTTGGCAGTTGGCAGTTGACCAATCGCGGCTGTTCTAACAGGCAACGCTCGGTAAATCTCGTATAACAACGTCCGTTCGTATTGGTTCATAGCATATGTTTTTTAGCCAAAGCTAGTTACACGTAACCATTTTATCTCTGCCCCAAATGTGTCTACCTCAACATTATGTTAGCATATTTCGGCAAATGTCTAATGCACTTGTACTTATTTCGACACAAGCATTATCAGATTACCAATCCTTATTGCAATGTGCTTCACACAGCACTAACGCTACGTGAATTAGCAAAAAGATCAATGTGACAAACTCACCAACCTTGCCGCTTGAATACACTTCATTCCAATGCAACTAACATAACCTAATTTAACAGTGTGTCTTCCGTTCAAAAAGGCGGAGAGCGATTATTAAAAACGATATCGCCAGTGATTAACAAACAACGGAAGTCTACTACATATATGGTATATACTTATTATATGGCTCTAATCTTCTTATTATAATCGAGCAAGTGTATGTTTGTATGTTGTATCACGGGTGCCAAACTTTCAAGGGTTCGTGTATGACCCCCACGGCTGGGTCGTCTCAGTCTAATAACAGAGTCTTAAACAAGGGAGATGATGTGGTGGTCTGCTTGCCTGGAGCCAAAATAGAGGCGATAACTGAGCGGGTAAAAAACATCGTAGGCTCGGGTAATAGTGGATCTGTTTTAGTACACGTAGGGACAAATAACGTAGAGAGGGAGGGTACAACTTCCATAGTTAGGAAATATAGGCAGTTGGTCAGAACACTAAAACAGACGCGGATTGAGCAGGTAATACTGTCAGGGATTTTACCTGTAATGGGCAGGAGGGGTCATAAATATCGAAATTGTCGGGGGATGGCAATTAACATGTTAGTCCATAGGCTGTGTAGGGAAGAGGAAGTTGGATTTGTGGATTTATGGGGAAGTTTTGTTGGGAGGGCTGATATGTACATGAAGGATGGGCTTCATTTAAGTGGAAAGGGGGCGGCTGTATTCGCGGACAAACTTTCAGCAGCAGTAGATAGCGACTTGGGTACAATGACAAATACTTTTGGAAGTAAACATTCTTTAAACTAGACGTGCAGGGGGGGTTACCTAGAGGTGTCTCAAGCAGAACAAGAGGCCACTAGCACAGATAAACCAATATCAAATCATCCGAAAAACATCTCTGAAAAAGGTTATAGATGCGTATGTTTAAATGCAAGGAGCATAGTAAATAAGAAAAACGAATTAAACATTATGGTAGAAGATATTGACCCTCACATAATTGGTATAACTGAATCATGGGCCAACATAGATATAACAGATGCTGAATTAGGACTGACAGGATACGTAATGTTTAGGAAAGATCGAATAGGAAGAAGGGGCGGGGGAGTTATTTTATATGTTAAAGAATCTATTCAGGCTTATGAAATAAAACTAGAAAGGGAAGCAGATTGTGATGAAGCTGTTTGGTGCAAAATTGTTTCAGGAAATTCAACATTAACTATTGGATTAGTTTACCGAAGTCCAAACATAAACGAAGAGGACAACACAAAAATAAAAAACGCTATAAAGGAAGTTAGTAAAGGGGAATGTGTCATAATGGGAGATTTTAACCATGGACACATACAATGGAATTCTCTAGAGAGCACAGGGATTGAGGATCAACAATTTCTATGTTTAATCCAGGATAGCTTTCTTACTCAGCACGTACTAGAACCAACCAGGGGAGAAAATGTATTAGATATAGTTTTGTCATCATAAAAAGAATTAGTGGACAATGTAAAAATATTTGAACCATTGGGTAATAGTGACCATAATCAAATACATTTTGACATCAATATAAAATCAGAAAGTAAAAATAAGAAAACGTACAAGAGAAACTTCCACAAAGGTAACTACAAAGATATGAGAAAATACTTAGCACAGCTAGATTGGAATAACATGCTGATGAATAAGACTGCAAATGAATGTTGGAATATTCTAAAATATGAAATTGAGAGTATCATTGATAAATTTGTTCCCTTCTGAAAACAAGGAAAACGGTGTAGAAAGAAACACTTGTCAAAAGAGGCAATTAGAAAAATAATGCTAAAACAAACTATGTGGAGGGTTTATAGGCGTACCAGAAAGGAAGAAGACTATGCAAAATACAAAGAGGCACTTAATGCAGCTACAACTGAAATCAGACAATCTAAAAGAAGCTATGAGCAAAAACTGGCATGTAACATAAAAACTGACAGCAAGAGTTTTTATGCATATGTCAGGAGTAAACAAAACGTACAACACAAGGTTGGACCTCTAGAAGACAGTGCTGGAAATATAATATCACAGGGGTTTTTAATGGCGGAAGACCTAAATGGTTACTTCAGTTCAGTGTTTACAAAAGAAGATATTAGTTCATTACCAGTTGCTGATGCTAAATTTCAGGGGGCTAAATCTGACTATTTAGGACCGTTAGTTGTAACTCCAGAATTGGTAGCTAGGAAAATAAAGGCAATGAAGGATAACAAATCACCGGGAGTGGATGGGATTCCTCCAAAATTACTAATGGAAACAGTAGATCAAATCAGTATACCACTTGCAAGAGTATTCAACTTGTCATTAAAAGAGGGAGTTGTTCCGTTTGAATGGAAAGAAGCAAACATCATACCATTATTTAAAAAGGGTTCGAGAAATAAGTCAGAGAATTACAGACCAGTGAGTTTAACGTCAGTGATTTGTAAATTATTAGAAAGGTTAATTAAAGACCATATGGTGGACTTCCTCGTTAAGCATGAATTATTAAATTCATCTCAACATGGATTCCTTAAAGCGAGGTCATGCTTAACAAATATGTTATGTTTTTTGGAAGAAATCACTAAGTGGATAGACGTGGGATCGCCAGTAGATATTATCTACTTAGATTTTCAGAAAGCTTTTGACAAAGTGCCACATCAAAGATTGCTACTTAAATTAAAAGCCCATGGTATCGGGGATAGCATAACTGACTGGATAGAACAATGGCTGACTGACAGAAGACAACGAGTTGTAGTAGATGGCGAAGTTTCAAATTGGAAATCGGTTTTGAGTGGGGTACCTCAAGGATCAGTATTAGGACCTATATTATTCTTAATTTATATCAATGACTTGGACGAGAGTATAACAAGTAACGTACTGAAATTTGCGGACGACACAAAACTGTTTAGAAAGGTTAATACTGATGGTGATAAACAACATTTACAAAACGATCTAGACAGATTAGTGAAATGGTCTGAGAAATGGCAGATGCTGTTCAATTTTGGGAAATGTAAATGCCTACATACAGGACATGGGAACTTGAATGTAAACTATAAAATGGGAGCTACTGTTCTTGGTACTACTGTAAAAGAAAAGGACTTAGGAGTTACAATAAGCGATGATATGAAAGTTTCAGAGCAGTGTGGTATTGCAGCTTCAAAGGGTAATCAAATGCTTGGATTGATTAGAAGAAACATAACATACAAGGGAAAAAAGTTAATTATACCTCTTTATAAAGCAATAGTTAGACCTCATTTAGAATACTGTATACAAGCATGGAGACCATATCGTAAGAAGGATATAGATACACTTGAACGCATACAAAAGAGAGCAACTAAAATGATTCCAGAACTTAGAGACCTTAGTTATGAAGAACGCCTGAAAGAATGTGGTTTAACAAATCTAGAGACAAGGAGGATAAGAGGAGATCAGATTGAAGTTTTTAAGATATTGAATGGGTATGAAAATATTGATAGAAATATGTTTTTCTCACTCAAGAAGGATAGCAGAACTAGAGGACATGAGGTAAAATTAGTAAAGGATCAATGTAGATTGGACATCAGGAAGCACTCGTTCTCACAGAGGACAATAAATGAATGGAACAAAATGTCTACAGATTGTGTAACTGCTAGCAGCGTGAATATGTTTAAAAACAAGGTTGACACATATATCAGGAGGGCGGGTTATAAGTAGGTGAACATTGTTGGACTCTCGATAAGCCAATGGCTTCCTTGTCCACTTGCCATCTGGGCCTTTGGCTTGGATGGCAAATCTTGTTAAATCTTGTATCTCGAAATTCACCCTGCTGTTACCTTTTCTACGAACAACCGAATTACCCTTTGACGTTATTATATACAATCGTATGCGACGCTATGCGAACAATTACATGCAATTGTTGACAGCGTCATGTGGCTTTTACTTCGGAATTTCAAGAGTTGGAAAGAAGCCCTCAAGACTGGCAGTACCAAGGCATAGATGACAATTTCTGTGATAATGATGAACACGAACTACCAAGTTACCCCGTTCGGCATTAAAACTAATTCAAGTTGACTCACATCACTTGAATAAGATACTGTTGGCACTTAGAACGTAACAGTTTCTGTAACATTTACACTGCCCGGGCGTGACAATGTTCCTGGACATGGAACTGTTTGGCTGTCAGCGAACATCATGCATCATATACATGTTTGACAGCGTAGGCCAACTCTCCTTCGATTGTTAATCGTGCCTGTGAATAGAGTTGCAACTTGGTCAGTCAGTTAATAAAATAATACACTCATATGCTTGTGTGTTATGTTAAAAAGTTGGTTTCATTTTCACAGCTTGCGTTGATTACTTCAAAAACACGTGACAGTGTTTAGTATATAGTCGCAACAACTGCTTTTTCCGGCGCGGGATTAGAATATATGTTTGGAACAGTCATACCATTTTATCGGGGATCCGTTATGATAATCCACCGGCACTATATTATTGACCGCACTGTGTCTGGGCATGTCACTCAGATGGAGGGATCACTACGCCGGACGGAGCATGGCATGGCTTCTGATGTATCCTTGGTTTACCTAATAATATTCAGTTCGAAATCTATTATTTTTATCAAAGCTATTATGTAGCTCGTCAATCAATGTAGAATCTTGCTAAGTTAATTGTGATTTTTTCTTTTTCAAAGCACAGCGACGTAGAAATAAGATAGTACAGTTGAAACTCATAACCATGCGTTCCGCAAAGGTATAATTGTATATCCGCCCCTATTTCTGTACCCAATAAGCATTTATTACCAATAAAATGTTCCAGCAGGAAATAGGGCAGATTGCTTACGTCACGAGACACCTGCGAAGGCGAAACATTCGGAAAATATCCTGTGTCATTTGAATTCGTGACGACGTACTCCGTCATCAAAAGACGCATGCATTTAAATTAGGTTAGGTTACGAAAGTACCTCTGTTGGCACATACCAATTGGAGCAAATGAAGCTGCTTATATTAGCATATGGACAGAATGAATGAATTCGATTCATATCGCAAGGGATGAATGCTAAGATATCGCTTTCTCTGATGAGTGCAGAAGAACTATTAGACTGTTTGATCTCGCTGTGTCTATTTCTCCAGCTACGCCCATGCACGAAGCATATTGGCATTCCCGTGTTCCCTGGAGTAATACATAATATTATAAAGAGATTCCCAAGCTCAAAACGGTCATTCGCTGATGTAACCAAAGCTATTCGTGAACATTTCTTGTAAATCAGTGGTGATGAGCGTCACGAGCGCATTGTGTTGGCGAATACCGTCGATAAATAACCTTTGTTATTATTATTATATGTATCCAACCTAAGAACTTTGTCTCAGTAGCAGTACCAACCAGTGAAATGTTGTATTAGAGTTTCAGTAACACGCATCTCAGCAAATTAATTTGGGCGAAGGACAAACTTGCCTGATCTAACAATAAATGTTTGGCCGTGAACCAATTGCGGATGATCTAACAGCTAAGGTTCGGAAAAAGTCTTATCTCGCTTCAATCTCCAAAGAGAGGCTCGCTTCCGTTTCTGGTCCTTCCCTCCAACTTCACATCTGCCACCGATGCCTTTTTGGATACTTTTCTTGTACAAAAGGCTAAGGTTCAGGAGGATAGTTTTATTTTTGAGTGCTGGGGATGTGCGAAGGGACTAGAGGTGGAGATGGAACTACTGAGACAGCTCGTTGTGTCATTGGTGGGAAGGGAAGAGGTGGGTTGTGTGAGTGATTCCGGTGGGGGACAGTGGATGATAAAGTGAGGGAAGGCGGTGAGAAAGATGCTAGGGAGAGCTCACCTCAGTCTGTGAAGAGACTGAGATGAGATAATGTGAAAGGACGTAAGAAGATAGAACGTAAGGAGATGGGACATAAGGAGACGGGAGGGAAGGAGACGAGAGGGAGGGCGATAGAAGTGAAGGAGACGGGAGCGAATGAACTGGAGCGAAGGAGACGGGAGCGAAGGAGATTGGAAGCAGGGAGACGGTGGGAAGGCGAGGGAAACGACAGGGAAGGCGACGGGAGCGAGGGAGACGGGATGGAAACCAATGGAACAATGGCATCAGGAGTGAAGGCGACGGGAGCGCCAGATAGCGAGGAGACGTGAACGATGCAATAGCTACTCTGAGGTAGTGATAGAGGGGGAGGGGAGGAGAGCGAGGGTATTTGAGGGGAATTCGATAGTTAGCGCTAAACAAGGGGGACGACGTGGTGGTGTGCTTTCCAGGGGCAAAAATAGAGGATATAGACGGTGATGGACGAAACCTTGGGTCCTAGCAAGGGAGGATCTATTTTAGTACTAGGGACTAGTAATGCAGACAGGGAGTGTATAACTGCCAAAGTTAGGAGATACTGGCAGTTAGTCAGAACACTTAAGCAGACACGAGTTGAGCAGATATAATTATGGTTGTCGATATTGCCGGAGGATGGCAACTAACATTCTAGTTCAGCAGCTATGCAAATAAGAGGAAGTTGGATTTGTGGATATGTGGGGATGTTTTGTTGGGAGGGCTGACATGTTCATGAGGGATGGGCTTCATGTAAGTGGAAAGGTTGCAGCAATGCTTGCGGATGAATTATCAGCAGAAGTCGACAGTGTATGGATAGCATCAACAATATTTCCGGGAGCAAACATTGTTTTTTAAATAGAAGCGCAGGAGGGGTTACTTAGAGGTGTTTTAAAGAGGACAAGAGGCCACTAGTACACACGAAGTAGTAACAAATTAACCATCGCATAATTGGTATAACCGAATCATGGGCCAACAAGGATATAGCAGATGCTGAATTAGGACTGACAGGCTACGAAATGTTTAGGAGAGATTGAATAGGAAGAAGGGGATGGGGAGTTATTTTATATATTAAAGAATCTATTCAGGCTTACGAAATAAAATTAGAAGGGGAAGCAGATTGCGATGAAACTGTTTGGTGCAATTTAATTACAGGAAATTCAACATTAACTGTTGGATTAGTTTACCGAAGTCCAAACATAAACGAAGAGGATAACACAAAAATACAAAACGCCAGAAAGGAGGTGAGTAAAGGGGAATGTACCATAATGGGAAATTTTAACAGTACAGAGGATGAGGACCAAACCGTTTCTATTTTTAATAGAGGATAGCTTCCTTGCTCAATACGTGTTAGAACCAACCAGGGGAGAGGATGTCTTAATATAGTTTTGTCTTCACAAAATGAATTAGTGAAAAATGTAAAAATACATTAGCCATTTGGGTAACAGGGATCCTAATCAAATACATTTTGACATCAAAGTAAAGTCAGAAAGTAAAAATAAAAAAATGCAGTAGAAACTTCAACAAAGGTAAATATAAAGATGTGAGAAAATACTTGGCAAAGCTAGATTGGAAAAAAAACATGCTGAGGAATAAGACAGCAATTGAATGTTGGAACCTTCTAAATATGAAATTGAGAGTATCATTGATAAATTTGTTCCCTTGAAAATACAAGGAAAACAGTCTAGAAAGAAACACTTGTCAAAAGAAACTATTCGAAAAATAGCAAGAAAATAATACCTATAATAATAATGCCTAAGAAAAAATATATATATAATGTATAAATTGTTTTAATGTTTCAAATTTATATATATATATATATATATATATATATATATATATATATATCAAACTTATATCGAACTTTAACTGAAATTAGAAAATCCAAAAGAAAAAAAAATTAGCAGGTAATATAAAACATGACAGAAACAGTTTCACTGCTTAATGCTTATGTGAGGAGTAAAAGTTCGATATAAGTTTGATATATATATATATATATATATATATATATATATATATATATATATATATATATATATATATATATATATATATATATATATATATATATATATATATATATATATATATATATATATATATATATATATATATATATATATATATATATATATATATATATATATATATATGATTTAGAAGATGACATATCTAGCAAAGTACATATATTTGCAAATGACACAAAAGTATTCAGAAAGGTTAAAAATTATATAGAAAAACAAAGTTCATATGATGATCTGGATAAATTAGTTAAATGGTCTGAAAAAATGCTATTAAATTTTGGGAAGTGTAGATGCATTCACATAGGACATGGAAACATTCACATAGGACATGGAAACATTCACATAGGACATGGAAACATGGACGAAGATAATATAATGGAGGATGCTGTAGAACCACAAAAGAAAAGGACTTGGGAGTAACATTTAGATTTAACAAGATTGCCATCTCAAACAACAAGTTCCAGATGGCAAGTGGACAAGGAAGCCATTGGCTTATCGAGAGTCCAACAATTTTATCATCTATATGTAGCCCGTCCTTATCATATATCTGTCAATTCTATTTTTAAACATATTCACACTACTAGCATTAACACAATCATTTGGCAGTTTGTTCCATTCATTTATCACCCTCTGTGAGAAAGAGTACTTTCTCATGTCCAACCTACAGTGCTCCTTAACTAATGCTGCTTTGTGTCCTCTGGTTCTACTGCCTTCTTTAAGTTTGAAGAACATATTCCTATCAACATCCTCATAACCATTCACCATTTTAAACACTTCTATTTGGTCTCCTCTTAGTCGCCTGGTCTCTAGTGTTGTTAAACCACATTGTAATAAGTGGCTTTCATAACTAAGGTCTCTTAATTCTGAAATAATTTTAGTTGCTCTTCGTTGTATTCTTTCTAGCTTGTCTATGTTCTTCTTACGATACGGCCTCCATGCTTGTATACAATATTCCAAATGTGGTCTAACTATTGCTTTGTACAGGAGTACAATTAGCTGTTTCTCCTTATACGTGATAGTTCTCCTAATTAGCCCTTGAATTTGATTACCTTTTGAAGCAGCAATCCCACATTGCTCTTAAACTTTCATGTCAGCACTAAATGTTACACCTAAGTCCTTTTCTTGTGTGGTTCTACCTAGTATAACATCCCCCATTTTATATTCTTTGTTCATGTTTCCATGTACTATGTGATTCTTTAATATATATAAAATTACTCCACCTCCCCTTCTTTCTCGTCTATCCTTCCTAAACATTACATAGCCTGTCAGTGCTAACTCAGCATCTACTATATCTTTATTTGCCCATGATTCTATGATGCCTATTCCATGAGGATCAATATCTGCTACCATAATGTCTAACTCACTTTTTTATTTACTATGCTCCTGGCATTTAAGCATATATATTTAAGTTCATTGTCTGAAGTTTTTGGTGAACATTTCTTTGGATGTGTATATCTAGTAGTACTCCTTTGAGTTTTCTCTGTCAGTTCCTCCTGCGCATCTAGTTTAGATAATTTATGGTACCTGTGCCCTCGTCGACAACTCTGACAAACTCACCAAATCGCTTGCTGAGGGGACTTTACCACTGGAAAGAGGGGAAACATGACCCCAATATTTAAGAAGGGCCAGAAACACTTGCCATGAAACTACCGCCCTGTGAGTCTCACTTCTGTAGCCTGCAAGATGATGGAGAAGTTGGTTAGAAACGAAATGATGGCGCACATGACAACAAACAACCTACTGTCAAGTCTTCAGCATGGCTTCGTGCATGGACGCTCATGCACTACACAGCTACTTGAGGTCCTTGATAAATGGACGACGGAAGCCATAGCGCAGGGAGATAGTGTGGATGCAATTTACCTTTATTTTGCCATAGCATTCGACACGGTCCCACACCAGAGACTACTAGTTAAGTTGGCAGGATACGGGATAGGCGGCAAGGTGCAATGGATTGCAGCCTTCCTGGAGGGACGACGCCAACGTGTTCTCGTCAATGGTAGCAAATCGTCATGGTCCCCCGTCACGAGCGGCATACCGCAAGGACGCGTACTTAGGCCAATGCTTTTTGTCTGCTACATTAACGACATGCCTGATGTGGTAGACTCACCTATTCATATGTTCGCTGATGATACCAAGATATTCCGACAAATGACTGCTCAATCTGACCAAGTAACATTACAGAAACACCTAAGACAACTAGAAGCATGGACTAAAAAGTGGCAGCTTCGTTTCAATGAGATGAGGAGAAATGCAAAGTTATACATCTGGGACAATACAGCCACCACTACGACTATACTATTACCAGTGGTGGAAAAGATACCACCATGGATGAGACCACAAATGAGAGAGAGATGGTAGCAAACAAAGCCAACAAAATGCTAGGCCTTATAAGAAGATCATTTATAAACCTGGATGGACCAACCATGAAAAAACTATACACGAGCCTGGTCAAACCTATTCTAGAACATGGCAATGTAGTCTGGGCCCCAACACTCAAGAAAGACGAACAGATGATTGAGAACATTCAACGACGAACAACGAAGCTAGTCCCAGAACTGAAGAACCTCGAATATGGTGACAGGCTCAGGGCGCTTAAGCTGCCAAGCCTCTACTATAGAAGAGCAAGAGGAGACATGATTGAAATGTACAAATATCTCCATGGAATCTATAAAGTTGATAGAATGCCACTTGAGCTGGACAACAATACGGTAACCAGGGGACACAGCCTGAAACTCAAGAAGAAACGCGTGACTGCAAGACAATGAAGGCATTACTTCAGACACAGGGTAGTAAACCGGTGGAACACCTTCACAGAGTATGTAGTTCCAGCACCCTCATTAAATATTTTCAAATCAAGACTAAACAGATTTTGGTGCGCTTACAGTTTTGAACAAAATGACAAGTTTCAACCCATGCGCACAAACAATTGACCAGCTAAAAGGCTACTAGCCTAGAAGAGCTGAAGAGGATGTATGTATGTATGTATGTATGTATGTATGTATGTATGTATGTATGTATGTATGTATGTATGTACCCAATCAACTGACCACAACAAACCTTAATTATCGCACGCGCCTCCGAGTCTTCGGAGATCTACGTTATAAACTACCCTAAATTACTCCTATAGTTAAATTTTAACAGCAACTATTGCCTAAACAAGGATTCTTGTAAGTTTATGTTTAATATACACATAATAATAATACGTATCCGATCAATATTCCGCGCTTTAGACAAATATCCAATCCACCAAATTAAATGTAGATCGATCGATTCCCAATATGTAGGTTGGACAAGAGAAAGTACTCATTCACACAAAGGGTTATAAATGAATGGAGCAAATTGTTAAATGATTGTGTTAATGCAAGTAGTGTGAATATGTTTTAAAAAAAATTGACAGATATATGATAAGGGCTATACATAGATGATAAAATTGTTGGACTCTCGATAAGCCAATGGCTTCCTTGTTCACTTGCCATTTGGAACTTGTAGTTTTTGATGGCAATCTTGTTAAATATTTAAAAGATCATGATGAAAATTGACTGGAAATGTCTTTAGAGAATATCTCTTAAAGGGAATGTATCGTAAAGAGAATGTCTCCTAAAGAGAAAGTCTCTTAATGATAACTTCTCTTAAAGAGAAAGTATCTTAAAGAGAAAGTCTCTTAAAGATAGAGCCTCTTAAAAAGAAATTGGTTCTTCCTTCGATTTTTCGTTCGTCTCGTTTCAGATGGCAAATGGCAAAAGTGGTCCGGCTCGCAAATTACCAAATCTAACGATCAACGACCAATTCTTTCGATGATTTTAACAACAGTACGAACTGTTTTATTAACTCCACTGTGCGTATTACTTAAACTATTCAGAAATAAACAGCAACGAACCTGGTTCCCGATGGATTAAATCAATTGAAGAAGGAGTTTCAATGCTGAGACTATTTGCAGCCAAGACAAAGGCGTCAAACGTAATGAGTAATAGCGGCGTTGTCACATGTGGGATAACTGACGCCTAGTGGGCCGACTCCTGACAGGCGACAACACCCAACCCTAGCAGACATTGCATGGACTGGCCATTACCTGGACTCAATTTCACTGACTGATTTCGCAACTTCGTGTCCCAGTCGTTCAATTCGTAAAACTCGTTCTGAAGTATCCAACTGACAAAGAAACGTTGGGTCCAACGGAATGGTGGTTGTACATTCAGTATCTTCGCAACTGGTTTCTCCCACATATATATATATATAATGCTGATCCAACATTTAGGTGCTTTTTTGTAGTCTTTATAGTCGTTGAAGGACATCGGGCACTGTCAGTGGGTGCATGTTGTAAAACGTAGCAGTAAGCCTACCTGCGAATTTTACAGCTTTCGATAGCAAATAAAATCACAGGAATAAAACCACGGAATACCATGGAATAGAATTTGAGACTACCCGGGCCACTGGAAAGTTAGAGTACAGCTGCACTACAGTTCTCCAGATATAACGCAGCTGAATGTAGCATGCTTAAAGCAGTAACAGAATCTCCCCAAATAACAATTATTGTGACGTGGTCGTGCACTCGTATAGAGTCGGAAATAAAAAAATGAAAAGTCTTAGTCTTAATGAAATGGGAATTCAGCAAAGAGTTTATCTGCAATGAAATGTTTAATTAAGATACGCAGATGGTCATCTAATGTGGAAAACAATGTCAAGGTAATGGTACGTTGTTCAAACCACTAATGAAATTAAGAATTATTTACCAGAATATCTATAATCATAATACTGGGTGTGCTGAAATAAATGCATTAAATTTATTTGCGTGTAACGTTGCGCCATAACTGTTTTTACTACTTTATTGCTTTGACTTTATTTCCACGTCACGATGTGTGAATTGTGACCTATATTCAACGGCATGATTTCCAGTGACTTTATTTCAAAGATTCCGAAATTTTATATAAATACATTTTACGTGGATTTAGAAATAGCTAAGCAGGTGTTCGATGGAATGATACCGTCCCTGTACCACACACAGGACCGGTGCGACGTTTTATGTGTGGGCACTCCTGGCCAGTGGATTTACTGGCGACTCGAGTTGCATTCCTGTCCGGTGCCTGCGGGAATTACACACACGTTGGTGTTGAGGCCTTCCATCTTCTTGTATTCAAACAGGCGCCGTGCAACAAGTGCTGCCATCGATATGGCTATACGCAATTAATTTCTGGTGCACACACACGCGCGCGCACGCACGCACGCATATAATAATCAGGTAAACGAGTCTGGGAACAACGCTGTCTTAAAGGCAACGTATAATGCCACGAGATGTCGTCCATGCCGGGTACAAATGTCCCGCAGACGCACTCATTGGAGCCAGGACAATCGCCACCGGTCTTTTCTCGGTGTGGCTTTCTCGCGCCATAACCAACGCTCACACGTCGCTAACACCGCCAAGCTATTTTGGCCGCGGCACAATGGTGAAATATTAATATGCTTTCATGTTTGCTAGGCAAACAACGCGAGCGCGTCTGACACGCCACTCGAGAGACGGAGAATGAGAGACAGAGTTGATTATCGATAGCTGTGCAGCTGGGCCCGCTACCCGCAGTGACGAGACATTTTCACCACAGCTGGGTCCGCTACCCACAGTGACGAGACATCTTCACCACAACTGGGTCCGCTACCCACAGTGACGAGACATCTTCACCACAGCTGGGCCCGCTACCCGCAGTGACGAGACATTTTCACCACAGCTGGATCCACTACCCGCAGTGACGAGACATTTTCACCACAGCTGGGTCCGCTACCCACAGTGACGAGACATCTTCACCACAGCTGGATCCACTACCCGCAGTGACGAGACGTCTTCGTCACAGCTGTGTGCGCTACTCCCGTGACGATGCTTAGCGTGGAGTGAACCTGTACTAACAACTAAACTGTATATCCTTCTTGATCCTCCTTCAAGAAAGAGTGTATTAAGTATATTTTCGTATTTTAACTCATGTTAATGTTTTTCGATATCAATATGATCAATATCATGTTGATATTGATTCATTGTAATTTTCACTCATGTGTCGCGCGCGCGTGCGAGCCGTGCGCGTGCGTATGTGTGCGTGCGTGCGGGGTGGCGGTGCATGGGTGCGTGCCTTTTAAATAGTTGAAATCAACTTTCACCTTGCAGCAACGTGGCAATTTCGTGCTGTGATAACGCGAAATCGCAATATGCATGCAAATAGTAAATGTATGTCTGGTCGGCAGACATGCACGTGTCATTGAACAGACAACATGAACGGATGTCACTGGCAATCAACAAATATGCTTTATAGTTTACACAAGGCAGCAGTGGCATGTGGGGTCAGGAGGGCGTTTGGTTAGGGCAACAAAATAAAAAGTATGAAGTAAAACGTATCCGTTGATCGCTACACGCGACTGCGTCACCAATATGCGAGACAGTTAATCCTAGCGATACATATATACGACAGGCGGACTGCACAGATCACAATAACTGATATTTATTACCGTATATCGAGAGATTAAGTCCTGTGTCGGTCATTGATTACTCGTAATGGCGTAGCTAAGGTTCAACCTACAAGGATTGCATGTCTACTGTGTCTGAAGTATGTCATTGCGCTTACCGATTTAATGTTTTATTCAAGAGAACAGGGCGTAAACTAGCTATGTACATGGTTGAAAAAACATAATGTTTTTTTTAATAAAAAAATCCGATTTTTTATTTAAATCGGATTTTTTTTTAATCTGGTACATAGACATTTATATAGATGTTTATATTTGTAAACTCTTTCAACCGTGTTCTAGTCAATTTAGTCAAATCAATTTGGGTTCTTGTCTTAACAGAGGGTACATGATTTTTGCTTATATAAAGACATTAGACAATGTCCACAAGGCCTCACTCTGTGTACTTGCATAATCTGTCTTGGAAAGGAAAGCATGCTGTGTGTCTGTGGCTGTAGCAGTGCTAATTATTGTTTGCTGAGAGGGTGGATTAGCACCTGTTAAGATCTCTGTGTACTCTAAGGGTCTCTAACCAGAATACAAACTGGTACAGTATTAAACAACTGAGTCAACATACTGAATTGGTAACAACTAGCACAAGCTATAAGTGGACTTTAACTCAGGGCTTCTGAGTTGAAAAGATACTTCCTCTGGAAGACAAGTTTGTGTGGCTTCACTGCATTCAGAAAGGGAATAGCTCAAACATACACAATATCATAAAATATTTGACTATAAAGCTATAGTGTGTCAATACAGCTACACAAGTGTGCGCACTTTGTGATTTGTATTAAAAAACATACAAAACTTCGTTGATTTCGATGCTTGTAAACAATTAGTTGTGTTAAATTCATATAAATTAGTTATTTAAAAAACCGGAAGTAAAAAAAATCATAAATCAATGATTTAAAAAAAAATTAGTGATTTAAATCAATGATTTAACTCAAATGGTTTAAATCAAACAACCCTGGCTATGTACATGTTAGTATTGCGCCTACATCTCCATCTAGAGTAGTGACTGACTTCAAATTATCTAGATATTGCTAGAGTGTGTGTCCGGGTCATAATAACCTAAACCGTTGACCAGAGAGTTAATAAACAATGTCATAATGTTAGCCAGGTCTGGCAAATGAAAGGACAGAATTGTCCATATATAGTGATTCCCCCACGAGACTAGAAGTGCCTAATGCGAACAACGAAAGGAAAAGGTCATATTAAATGTGAGTTGCCCAGCGTGACAGAGGCGATAAGTGGTTTACCGTAGCGACAAGGATGATTTATCTCACACACAATAGCAACACTGCGACGTGAGTTCGGTTGGGAATGACCCGTTGTTTACTGTGACATAGTAACAGTTACTTCACACTGTGCAAGTCGAATTTCTTCAGGTGTGCACAGACGTGTAACATGTCTGTGCACAAATATGTAACACGTATGTTTACACCTGAAGAAACTCAACTTGCCTAGCGTTAAGTACTGTAGTCAGGCCCCGGTGTTTCACGTTACTTCTAAGTATCGAAGCAAGTAAACATCAAATCGTAGTGAATGCTCCATTACAGTCGTAATCCGTACCCCCGATAAGAATAAGAAAAAAACAGTTATAATAATAGAAGTCCCAGTTGCACATAACATGAGTAGCAGAACAAAACTGAAGATGTTTGTCTTGTAGTGATAAAAACCAGAACTGGTCTTCTGGGGCCACTGGATACAACACAAGTCATTTGACGGCTGCTTCCATGCATAGAGCTAGCACCGTCGTATCTGGGGCCACTGGATACAACACAAGTCATTTGACGGCTGCTTCCATGCATAGAGCTAGCACCGTCGTATCTAGCTATTAGGCTTATCAACTATATGAAATGAAGCTAAGTAAACACTCAAATACTCGTTTACTAATTCATCAGCAGTAAGTGCTTGTTTGTCTAGATCGTGTGCAGGCTTGTTAGCTTGCATCATTTAACATGACAGAGATATCTGATCAAGTTAAATACAGTAGTTATCGCGTCAACCTTGGCTGATCTATCTTGTTTGTCTAGATCGTGTGCAGGCTTGTTAGCTTGCATCATTTAACATGACAGAGATATCTGATCAAGTTAAATACAGTAGTTATCGCGTCAACCTTGGCTGATCTATCTTGTTTGTCTAGATCGTGTGCAGGCTTGTTAGCTTGCATCATTTAACATGACAGAGATATCTGATCAAGTTAAATACAGTAGTTATCGCGTCAACCTTGGCTGATCTATCTTGTTTGTCTAGATCGTGTGCAGGCTTGTTAGCTTGCATCATTTAACATGACAGAGATATCTGATCAAGTTAAATACAGTAGTTATCGCGTCAACCTTGGCTGATCTATCTTGTTTGTCTAGATCGTGTGCAGGCTTGTTAGCTTGCATCATTTAACATGACAGAGATATCTGATCAAGTTAAATACAGTAGTTATCGCGTCAACCTTGGCTGATCTATCTTGTTTGTCTAGATCGTGTGCAGGCTTGTTAGCTTGCACCATTTAACATGACAGAGATATCTGATCAAGTTAAATACAGTAGTTATCGCGTCAACCTTGGCTGATCTATCTTGTTTGTCTAGATCGTGTGCAGGCTTGTTAGCTTGCATCATTTAACATGACAGAGATATCTGATCAAGTTAAATACAGTAGTTATCGCGTCAACCTTGGCTGATCTATCTTGTTTGTCTAGATCGTGTGCAGGCTTGTTAGCTTGCATCATTTAACATGACAGAGATATCTGATCAAGTTAAATACAGTAGTTATCGCGTCAACCTTGGCTGATCTATCTTGTTTGTCTAGATCGTGTGCAGGCTTGTTAGCTTGCATCATTTAACATGACAAAGATATCTGATCAAGTTAAATACAGTAGTTATCGCGTCAACCTTGGCTGGTCTATCTTGCTGACATTCGCTTTGATAAATATAAACAAAGGCCTGACTGAATAAAAAAAATGGCTTAAAGCATTGCGAACAAGCGACGATTTAAAAAAATCGTTACGACCTCTCATGGCCACCCGTGTGGTGATGTCCTGGTACATTACAATAGTATAGTACTAACAATGTACATTACAATAGTATAGTACTAACAATGTCCATTACAATAGTATAGTACTAACAATGTACATTACAATAGTATAGTACTAACAATGTAAATAACTCATGCGGCAGACGTGGACACGATTTACCTTTGTGAGAGTGACTGATTAATCATTTCAACGAGACAACAGGATAATAACGCAATGTGGGCTAACCAGGAGAAGATCTTCTGTAATTGTCACACGCAATGTGGGCTAACCAGGAGAAGATCTTCTGTAACTGTCACACGCAATGTGGGCTAACCAGGAGAAGATCTTCTGTAACTGTCACACGCAATGTGGGCTAACCAGGAGAAGATCTTCTGTAACTGTCACACGCAATGTGGGCTAACCATGAGAAGATCTTCTGTAACCGACACACGCAATGTGGGCTAACCAGGAGAAGATCTTCTGTAACTGTCACACGCAATGTGGGCTAACCAGGAGAATATCTTCTGTAACTGTCATACGCAATGTGGGCTAACTAGGAGAAGATCTTCTGTAACCGACACACGCAATGTGGGCTAACCAGGAGAAGATCTGTAACCGACACACGCAATGTGGGCTAATCAGGAGATCTTCTGTAACCGACACACGCAATATGGGCTAACCAGGAGAAGATCTGTAACCGACACACGCAATGTGGGCTAATCAGGAGATCTTCTGTAACCGACACACGCAATGTGTATCACCGCACCCCGGGAGTTCACCCTTTGAAACAGATGCCTACTATTCACATAGAGGCTAGAGTGGGCGATATACAAACGTAGACCATGAACTGATATTGTAAAACTCACTTCAAACTAACTTGCTCTGTTATCACACTGTTCTGAAATACATATGAGTTTATGGTGCCCTACGGAATGAATATCAATAGTTTGTGCAGAAGAACCGGTTTGCGGAACCGAAACAGCGAATTGGCAATCACATGTGCCTGCTGCAAAACATCAAGCGAAGGAGATCGTGTGATCGTTCTCGCACTTGTATTACATTAACCTGGGGAAACTGTACGTTTGGCCGGATGAACCCACCCAACAAGTGTAGTGTACAGCGTACACATCTGATTCATTCCAATTCCACCGACAGACGCAAGCGACAGTTTGCTGACAACCAAAGAGAAAACAACGCCGACGCAGCCATACAGCATCTGCTGGTCGTACTTAGCTCTCAGCCTGGTTAATATTTCATTGATGAACAGTGCAACAAACTGACTACTAATATCGCACCAAGTGAAGCGTCACAACGTCACTCGCACTGACGAGGAGCGTTCGAGTGATCGGCACAATTCGTCCCCAGAGTTGCGAGCGACGTAAGTGGGTAGGTGAGTACCTCGCGGCGCCGGAATATCAGGATAACTGGCCGGAATAGTGGAGTATGTTCGATTTAATTGCAGGCCTATTAGCAGTGTGTCTACCTAGCACGAGGTGGATAATGGCGACTGCGATCAATCAAAATCAACCGGCGCACGACACGTTACCTGTCCCGCAGTGTCGCCCAGCATCTCCATTCAACTTGGCGACCCGTTCATCTCGCTCTCCCGTGGCCGGCCAGAACGTCCCTGTCTCCCCCGACACGCTCGGCCTCTGTATGTGCCTTCTGTTTAGTCCCACCGATAAGGCAAGCGCGGCGACTTCTGACGATACGTGGACGCGCGCATAGAAGAGTCGACGCAGAGCAAGACTAGTCCTGCCGGCGTCGGACGTTCACTGCGGCCGAGACTAGGCTATCGATCGCTGCCGACGACGACATGACTGCTGGCGGAGGTCGGCCTCACGGGGCCACGCTATTGTTGCTCGGCCAACAGAGAAAATAGATTCGCATTTATCACACACACACATTGTCGAGTAATGCTTAAGCAATATAATGTAAAATTCCAGATTATTCTGCTGGCTTTCGTGTACTAATCGCAAAAGTCGGCTTATGGTTGCGCACATAATTATATTTATTGCTTATAATTGTCGTTGCCGTATGGTCGTTATGTGTGATTTCCAAGCCTTAATTGCCCCTTACCTCGTCCATCTTTCATGTCTTGTGGAACTTAAACATTGACCTAAGATCGATGTGTTGCTTATAATATATCGTGGTTTTATCGTCACTAACAGGGCTGCTCCTTCAAACACCTTTCCTCGGCGTGATTTTTTTATTATTGCAATTTGTACACGCTCTCCTTTGGAAGATAACATGTGGCAATGTATCTTAATAAAATCGTATAACGAATAACTAAAGTTAAACACGAAGCTTTTCTCCGAAAATACACAGTTTTTTCTTTTTAATTATCCGGAGTTAGTGCACCGTTTGCCAACATAAGCCCTACGCTCTCAAGAAACTCATAATATTATATATACCAAAGTTATACATCACTGTAATAATTTGTAAAACTTCGTGAAACTGAAAACATTACAGTAATCTGCAACCCTACATTTAACAAGATTTAACAAGATTGCCATCCCAAACAACAAGTGGACAATGAAGCCATTGGTTTATCGAGAGTCCAACAATTTTCTCATCTGTGTGTTGCCCGCCCCTATCAGATATATGTCAATTCTATTTTTAAACACATTCACACTACTAGCATTAACACAATTATTTGGCAGTTTGTTCCATTCATTTATCATCTCTGTGAGAAAAAGTACTTTCTCATGTCCAACCTCCTTAACTAATGCTGCTTTGTGTCTTCTGGTTCTACTGCCTTCTTTAAGTTTGAAGAACATATTCCTATCAACATCCTCATATCCGTTCACTATTTTAAATACTTCTATTTGGTCTCCTCTTAGTCTGCTGGTCTCTAGTGTTGTCAAACCACATTGTAATAAGCGGCTGTCATAACTAAGGTCTTTCAATTCTGGAATCAGTTTAGTTGCTCTTCTTTGTATTCTTTCTACTTTGTCTATGTCTTTCTTACGATATGGCATCCATGCTTGTATACAATATTCCAAATGTGGTTTAACTATTGCTTTGTACAGGGGTACAGTTAGCTGCTTCTTCTTATACGTGATAGTTCTCCTAATTAGTCCTAGAATTTGATTTCCTTTCGAAGCACCAATCCAACATTGCTCTGAAACTTTCATGTCAGCACTAAATGTTACACCTAAGTCCTTTTCTTGTGTGGTTCTACCTAATACAGCATCCCCCATTTTATATTCTTCATCCATGTTTCCATGTCCTATGTGCATGCATTTATACTTCCCAAAATTGAATAATATTTGCCATTTTTCTGACCATTTAACTAATTTATCCAGATCATCCTGTAAACTTGTACATCTACAAGTGTTGGTGATCGGTTTACATTTGCTCACAAAATCTACACGAATTGTGTAAGCCCTCGTGAACATTTTCAAAGACTACAAAAACTGCGTCGTACACTATTCCAGTGAACCCAGCAACTTGGTGGTCTGTCGGAGAGACACATCACGACTGTCATCGGCATCAAAGGGCAGCTGTGATTGTACTCATTCTCACCACTCCAGTGGCATTGTGCAAAAACTAGGGTACGAAGGGGATAAATAACAGCCATGTGTGTGTCTGTAGACTAAATGTTAGAATTATGCTGAGAGTAACGGCCGTAGCGGGTGTAAGTTTACTTCTCCCCAACTACAGAACCCGCGACAGCCAGGGTAGCACTTGAAGAGTTAAGCATCGTTTCATGCCATAGACCACGTTTGAGGTTCATCAATAAAGAGCTCCGAGGAAAACGTGGGTTGCGCAATCTTCGTGATGTTACACTATGTTTGCATAGATCAACTGCAAATATACAGGGGGTACGGCCTAAGTTAATCCATGTCTAATGTGTCGTAAAGAATTAAGGAAACCATAATCCACCACTGGCAAAACTACACCCCATTAATCTAGCTAGACACCCTTTTTGATGCACTGCTTGTTTTGGAAGTTAGGGTAAGATGCCTATTTGTAACGTCACCAGGGCACTGACCACAATCACTTTTCCCATGGACGATCATTATAATGTTCTTGCGCCTACATTTAAAATTTATCCTACAATTTTTTATTTCACAGCAAATGAAAAACACACTAAGACACCTGGTGTGTGAAATTCGTGAAAATGACGTACCTCTTTTTCCTACAAATTGATTCAACGCATGACACTTCTGCATTTCTGCAATGAAATTCACCGGTTTCCAAAATATGAATACATCCTGCCTGGTGGCCACTGTGTCCTTACGCAATAGGTATACCAACTGACAAATGGCATCATTTCAAAACTCAGATGCTAATGTGCATAAAAATATCACTTACACTCACTCATTCACACAACGTCTGCTCTCACTAATGCACCCAAACTGCATAATAATTTTTTTCTCAGGGACTCTTTATTGTTGTAATGGCGGATGCATACTCACTGTGATCCGTGCCCACCAACTCGACCAGGCCCGTCCTCGGCAGTTTGAAAAAGGGGTTTTGGGTGCACACAGTCAGTCTGAAACCCTGAGATGATTTCTGAAGCAATGGTACAGTTAAAAAATTCTCGCAAACTGGGGGGTTCAAATGAACCTCCCTGATGACGGGTAAGCAACTCTAATATAGTACATAGGCGCCAGTGTTCGAAATGAGAGGGTATGGGGGTCCAGGACCCCCATAAAGCACTATAGGGACCTCCCATAAGAAAGAAAAATGTAACACTGGCGGGTCCCACATTTTATCGTTGTACCGATGTAATTACCCTTCCGCTGTTGCACCTGTTGCTGCGTGTGAGGCTATTCTCTGGTTCGCCTCACCAAATCTACCGACTGAAGTCAATTCTTTCGATTATTTTAACAAAAATACGTTTTTGTTTTGATTAAATCGACTGCGAATGTTACTAGCTTAGACTATTCTCACACTACATTTTTGGACATCATTGAACCAGATTTGCGATCAGTTAAATCAGTTGAGGATAAAGTTTGAGGCAAATTTACTATTATCTCATAAATTAACATGACATCAAATTGATTGGTTACCAAACAACAGGCTTCGTATTGATGAGAAGCCGTAGTTTCCGCCAGGTGCTAGCGAGCACGACAAACAGTGGCGCCACCTCTACGTGCAAATAGCGATCTTTAATACGCATGTGCAGCGGATAGCACATTTGGTATTCAGCAAAAAGAAAACCGAAATCGTTAATGACTATTTGAGTATTGACATTTATATTCAAACACATGCAGGTAACTTTTACGTATTAATTACTTGCTATGTTACAACTAATTATACATCCGGTATCGTGCTAACAAAAATTCCCCGTCAAATGTCCGCTTGGTGTATCTACGCATGCGCGAGCCGATAGTTGACATTAATTTATTAATAACAAACAAATTATAGCTACAATAATATGTACTGTATGTAATAACAATTGATTATAACAGAGAGTATCAACCGCTGGAAATATATAAATTTTATATATATATATATATATATATATATATATATATATATATATATATATATATATATATATATATATATATATATATATATATATATATATATATATATATATATGACGACGGACAGATTTAGCACGACACCGGCGTTACAAAACATACAGTCAGAGGTCATTTCATGACAACCAATACATAGGCCCTATGATAATATATATGCCTATGTTATGGGCTACATGACTTTGGTCAAGCAGTATTTTATGGAACTATTCCACTTAAATCGAAATAACAATCACGGAGAACGTATCGGCTACCGAAGTTACAATGTATGCGACTCATCATCACATCGTCTCTCCAAAACCGAGCACGCGCGATTGCTGTGTAGGATGCCGCTGCGAGATCTGTCGGGGAACATAGTTCATCCAGAAGGCGACAGAATATGCTGTTCGTGGTTTACATCTCACCGTAGTCTCAGAGTCGTTGTTTCAAAAGTATATACGACTTAATCGAGTTTAATTACAGCCAAATGAATTATGGTTGCGATTGGTGTTAACAAAGCCTAAGGGAGTATATAATCATTGAGGGAATTACTCACGTAATTTAATATAACAACTAGCGGATCGAGACACATCAGACACATCACAAGACAGGTCAGACAACAAAAAAAGGCCAAGAAACACCTAGGTCCTAGCGCGGAAATGTCAAAAGCACAATACACATGGAAAGAACTGGACGCCCAAAGCCGTGTCCGGTGGGAAGGAGTCGTTGATGGCCTATGCATTGGAGTGAAAAGGTTTAAGCTTAAGCAAGAAGGTTGTAGACTAGGAGTGGTTGATTGAGGCAGCTGATTGCTAATCCAGCCTATTTAACTACACTAAACCACCGCACATTACATCGGACAATCGGCGTTAATTGGTTTTCTTTGGGTGGTCTGGCTTGTTTATTCACGAGAATGCTGTTAGAATGCTTTGTTAGTTTTCTTTGTTGTTAGAGTCGCTAGTGCAGGGGTCTGTAACGTTCTTGAGTCAAGTAAGTAGCGTAGACACAGGGAACCAACCAGGAGTGGACACTAGTACCGCCACCTAGTGTATACATAATGCATACTTGCCGCGTGTTCTTCTGCCTAGAGGTTGACAAGTATACGACAGAAAGGACAGAAAATAGCACTTGAGGCCGTTATTTAGTCTGCAAAAATAATATGGTACTGTGCGTTCGTGTTTATGAGCCATTTCTTTTAAACAACACATAATTAAAACTTTGGAACAGTGTAAATGCATCATCAGCTACATCCCTAAACTCATCCAGGTCTCCACTGAACGGATGGATGGGGCACCACATATAATCATCAAAGTTGTCTTTTATTGAGTATTAACTTTTATAATGTTTTATTCTTGTTTTTATCTTTTAGCGTAACGTTTATACCGCTGTCTTTTAAATCACTGGAAAAGCGCCCGCTCCTCACGCTATTCCCCATGTAGAGTTTATTCCTCGATACTCGGGGCATCTATAGTATCATAAAGAAAGAAAAAATAAGTTGTCAATAATATGTTTGCAAAGCTAGCCTTTTCTAATTCATTCCCTAAATTTTTTAGGGGCAAACAAATATTGGACGAGAATATTTGGTTGTAATTCTGTCTATCGTTACACTAAATCATTCACAAAACCGCATTTTATTATGTCATGCATCGATCCATGTTTTTGCCACTTGCATCTGCAAGCTGTTAAATCCTGTATTATGAAATGGCACACTATGTATTTTCAGAATACCTCGATGCCCGTTTTTTCCGATGATAACACTAAAAATGTCCCTTCTACATGGAGTCCATGTCAAGGATTGCAGTGACCGAGTCCGTTTACATATCCCGAGATAGACCCTAATTCTTCAAGCTCGACATGAACAAAATTGCCGTCTCAGAAACAATGTATCATCATATTTCGCATTTCCCTGATTGAGATTTAATTACTGCCCTTTACCCAAAACCCTACACACAATATTCACCTTAATGGAGTATTTAGGGGGCCAATTCCCCCCTTTGGCATAACTTTTTCCTGTATTTT
This sequence comes from Lamellibrachia satsuma, assembly GCA_033239005.1. NCBI lineage: Eukaryota > Metazoa > Annelida > Polychaeta > Sabellida > Siboglinidae > Lamellibrachia > Lamellibrachia satsuma. The sequence continues at coordinate 4,866,109 of BSQZ01000007.1, forward strand.
TCAGGTTGTGCTGCTATATGGTACCATACCGGTAGGTGAATAGGCTTGCCCCCTCTTTTGCGAGATCCTGGATACATCAGTACATTAAGCAGCACTAATGTGGACATGAATTACCAGCAACATAGCAAGTAACATAACAAACAGCCAATTATACCAAGATACAGTAGCTTTATTTATACCAACATGCTACAAAGCAATTTAAGTGGAGTACATCGAGTACATTTGCTGGAGTTTCTGCAAGACCCTGCAAGAAGTCTTCATGGCAGCCGGCTGTCGTCCTGGTACGTCCTTTTTTCTTTTGTTGTTCACAAACACTGTGTTTAATGCTGCTTCCTCCTGAAGGAACACCCTGCAAACAGGAAGGAACACCCGTTACTGACGTGGACACGCACATGCATGTTTAAAACAAAAGAAAAGTTATGGTTTCTGGGCTATGCACATAAAGCCTGCCCCCCCCCACACACACACACACCGATTCTTCACTTGCCAACATGTTGGCGACTACTTTTTCAGTTGGCAACTCAATGTAGTCGTTATGTGTATGTTCTCCACCAACAGTTGGCAACACTTTTTGTGGACATCTGGCATCTGCAAAATTAGCCGGCCAATTGGTCAGGTAGTTGTCGGCAGACAAACAGTTGGCAACTAAAAGTCTGTGTATGATGGGCTTTAGAGATAATAAAAACTAACCACGTGCAAGTAAAATCAAGAGTATCACACCAGTGAGAATGTGATCCAAAAGTTGGATATTCTGGTCGATTCTCTGGTTAACCGAGGACTGAAATGTTAACCAGCGCGACCAATAAGCATAGTTCTACGAAATCTGGTAACAAACTACCGCATGATGTTTTAAACACTGCCGGTATACATACAAACGTAGCCTCAATCAAATGGTTTATGCCAGAAAGAGGACTTATTTAGTAAACAAAAAACAAAATACATGTATCATAAGTTGAGTTTGGACGCAATCAGTATGACCATATCCTAATGGCAAGTATATTAATAGGTATTTTACAAGTATATTTTCATTCGGCGAGCGAATATTGCTAGACCGTGACACCCGTGACGAAGGGTTATATAACAGTATGATGCGGCCCAAGAAATTGCTGTGTATGTTCAACCACTGGCATAATATTCTTACTTATAGTTGAAAATGGTTATGTTTTAGTAACTCTTGTACACAGGCCCAAAACCATAACTTTTGTTTAAATTTAAAGACAATCATGTACGATAACTATGCAAATTGGTGGCTAAAAATAAAGTGTATACCCAAGCATGCAGTGTGAATTAACAAAAGGCCAAAAAACAAACAAAGAGTAAACCAATAAAACACAATTGTAAATAAGTCCTAGCAATTTTGTCGAGAGCACTAAAACCTTAGAATGCAAATACATTTCGTTTGCAAGACCATTGGTTTACTTTGCATTGGCATTTGCAAGAACACTTGGTATACCCCCCTCCCGTTTTGTAAAAAAAAAAATTACACCAGCTTTCAGTCATATAACCAATTAACGTTCCGAAATTTTCCATCATTCAATCGTTTTCTAACCATGTGAGATTCAAGAAATGTAGCAACTGTAACATTTGCGGGATTCAGTGCAATGTAGCAATTGCAAAAGTGCTTTTATGAGGGTTGACTGTACCTTCAGTGAGCCTGGCCTTGCCACCTGTAGGCTGACACAACACTGTGGAGCATCCCACACACAACACAACTGTCTGTGCATGGCTAAATACCGTTGTGATTTTGTAACAGCCTGCACAGAAACAACAACATACTGTTAAAATCACCTCGTACATAATGCTTTTTTGCATAATCAGAAGGTAGTGATAGTTACAACAAAATAATACATGTAACTGGATTAGGTTAAATACATATTTGTTTTTAAATATGCTGATTATGCATAATTTACAGAAGTCAGTTTTTTTTATTTTGACTTGCTTGAACACGCACATGTTAGGATCTTAGATAGTATTGGTAAATGCATACCTATTACATACGTAATCTAAACCACTTCTTCACCATTTAATTCACCAATAAAACTTTTAACCATAACTTTTTTTATATCTGTAATTGACAGATTGCATAGCCCATACAATAATAACGTATTTGATCAAGTGAATTTGTCCATGTCACTTTAAAATAGAACATATTTAAAACTGCAGTATTTGATACAAATATGTAATTGCCCCCCCCCAGTCACTTCATCAACCCCAACAACTGCCATTTACTCAAATGCCTGTTTAAAGCTATGCTACACTGGTTACAGTGAACCAGACAAACTACTGAAATATCAACATAACACATAAACAACTGATTCCAAATCATATTGTTTTGTAGACGTCAACACCTAGCAGAGTAAATAACCCACTAATAACACCACCAAACATTCCAGACCTCAACCACAGAAGCTGTTCGCGCGTTTAAGGTTTTTAGAAAGTTCAAGACTGGCAAAATTTTATTTCTGGGAACAATAAACTTTTACACAAGAACACGAAAGTAGCATTACTTAATGAGGAAACTGTTTACATTGTCAACTGAACTTGGTCATAACGTTAGTATATATATAAAAACACATAAGGAGAGAAGTAGTTCAATTATCTGTTAACTGTTCGGTGAGCAAATGATATAGTTCAGTTGACTTTATTGCACTAAATTGAAAACATACCAGGGCATTTGACATCCATGAAGTAAGAGTTTGGACTCTGTACCAGACGTTTCAGCTTGCACCTCCTCTTCTCATCATCGACAGATGGATGCAACAGGTCTCTTGCGAGCTGAAGGAAATACCACATTGCAAATGTCAAACACCGATTTATTGCACTCTTATAAATGCACATACTTCATTACAGTTATACACACCATGCTTGAGTATTGTTAACCAGTGTTGAAACAGGCCAAATTCCACTAGAATAGGCTTCCAGACAAACTGTGGTGACTACCAACATCAACCAGATATACAGCCTTTTGCTGTATTGCACAAGACTTTGAAATTGGAATAATGCCAACACAGTGAAAGTACTATGACACATGCATTATCATGAACTACGTCCAACTTTCCTACAATGAGCAATATATGTAGAAGACAGGTATTTAAATAAAGACTTCTGCAGTTGCACAAATACGGTAAACCACAAAAAGTTATTATCTTGGTAGTCTGGCCACTACACTGTTGTAGGAACTATTGTTGTACTGGTCACTCCAAAAAATTATAAATAAATCTGCAAAATATGTCAAATCAACCAATTTTCATATTTTACAAAATTCAGCATAAAAAATTAGAATGTGACAAGGTTGTCAGGTAGAAGCGGTGCAAAATAATAGTTTTTGATAATATTCAGAAACGGAGTACTCCGATATGACTTGTCTTGGGACGTTTGAGCCCGACGGAGTCAGAGGTTGATTTCATCAATATTTTCATTGATAAGTTACAATTCATCGCGTATGCCATGAATTGATAGACGTAAAACTTCAACAAGAAACATTAGATTACGCCTGTCGATGTCCCTTATAGCAGCAATTCTGGCAAAATCCCTTTTATCATTCGTTGTTGTTGAAACATTCAATAGGAGTCAAGCCGAGAGGTAATCACAAACTTATAGGTCATCGACATTGATGTTTTTTCCCTATAGGATATACCCAAACGTTTATTCCGTCACACCACATTGCTTCATGTACAAAAAGGGCATATATTCTTATACGATATTGAGTTTTATGGCTCTTTTAGAAGGGCTATTGCACCACAACTGGCACTGCAGCGACAGCGCAGCCAAGTCACACATGTTAGACCAAAGAAAGCATGAATTTGGTGAACATTTTGAGCTTGATAATTCTCTTTTTCAAATCTGTGATTGCATATGGGAAATATATATTTTATTATTGTTGCTCACTGACTCGACATCGTGCCTGCATATGTTGCAACAAGCCGAATATTGCCACACTACTTACAGGCATGATGTCTACCTAAGCAGATCTTAACCGGAAAGAGTGTATAAACGGGGTCCCACATGGTAGATCCAAGGAGTCTACCACTTCCGCCATTCATTCCGTCTGATGGCGTTACAAAACGTCATCGGCTATATTAGTTGATTCCTGGTTCGCAGTGTGGCGCCATTCTCTTTGATCCAGTGAGATAGTAGCTAACTCATGGATATATATTTGTAAATATAAGTCCATGAACTAACTGAAGAGGATAGCTAAGAAGAGAACAATATGGAAATAAAGGAATGTGTTTAGGTGTTTTATTTTTTTTTAATATGAGTATCCGTGTCAGTTCAGTTTTGAACTTTTCCAAACAAATACATGTGCCTCTGCCAGGCCTAGGGTCTATTACATTGCAATGTAATATATTACTATTACTATTACTTAGTTTCCTTTCTACAAATTAACTGATGGGTGTATAATTAATTAAATTACAATTAACTCATACATTTCCCAATTAAATTAACCTCACACAATTCCAGTCGGATGTAGAAGTTTCATATATTCATTGGAATGAAACAAAAAAGCAATGTCACTGTCATATGTCACAGTCTGATTATCCCATAGTAGACCCATACTGCTCGACTGTTGCTTGGAGGACAGTTAATTATTGGCTGAAGGATATGATGTTTTTCACACTTTTGACCAATAGTGTGCAAGCTAGCTACCAACTTAAAAAAACCCAGAAAAGTTGTATAAGCCCCCGAATTTCGTTCAATAAGCCGCGGTTTTCACAGGCACGGGCCAAACATCGACCGACAGCAGGTGCACCGGTGGCACGTTTACATTAACGATGCTTGTCCAATTATATGTCGTACGATGACGCAGAAACAAAGTATGTGTGCATTTACACGAGCGACGTGTATAGACACTGCTTAGTACGCCAGCTGTTGGTCGCGGTGGTAGCTGACTGGCCACAGCTTCGAAAATGCACAGAGTGTAATAAAATTGGACCCAGTTTAAATTCTGCGATACAATCGTAGCCACACGTACCTGGTACATTGGCTAAGCGATTTTTTTTCAGAATATATCGTACGACATAATCGGACAACACTCGCTCGTGTAAACGGACTTTTACGCGAAGTTGGTTGAGGATGTCATAATTAGTATGAAATGATTCTATATGTATGGGATATGGATGCTAGAGGATGATATAGGTGTCTATGGCTATGTAGGAGTATGTGACTGTCATGAACAAAACGAACCTGTAGTAAATGTTTATTACCTAAATTTCATTACAAAATCGGCATGTGAAAAATCATAATGCACAATACTGCTGCATGTGGGTAGGCCTACTCCTCTCCGGTTGTCAAAATACATAATGCACATTGACGAATAAGCACAATGATATGCCAATTATGTTACTCAATTGTATACGCCTGGTCGTTGGAATTCCCGGGACGTGACGACACGAGCGAGGAGGGTGTTTCCGGACACACAGACAGACTCAATATGGCGAAAACGTATGATTATTTGTTCAAACTTTTATTAATAGGTGATTCAGGTGTAGGCAAAACGTGTGTTTTGTTCAGATTCTCGGAGGATGCCTTTAATTCAACGTTCATTTCGACGATAGGTAAGTTAGCTTGATATCTTCCTCACTTGCCAGTAAGTTGAGTAACGCACACGTCAGAACCGTGAACGTAAACTTGACATACCGATACTGCGACAGAGCAGCTAGCACCAGCATCACAATTATTATATTAGCCATTGCTCTTAGACATGGTACATTGTGTTAGGTGTAGTATATTATTACATTCACGTACTTGTACTTTATGGGTTACTTAAAATGAAAATGGGGTTAAACTTAAAAGATCCCTGAACCCCTAACCAGAAAATGTGGTGAGTGGTGTTCTCTAACTCTGGCACTCTGCTGTCAAAGCAGTTTTGGGGCATTTTAATGTGGAATTATATGGCAAGATAGTGTAAAGCCCGCTTCAGACTACAACACTACATTCGAAATGCCAATGGCGCCATTTTCGAAGACTGTTAGATGCGATTTCTCTCACCTTAGCCGCATTCGCCATCATTCAACGTCACGGAAAACAACGGAGATTGAGAAGGTGTGGTTGACTGTGGGCCAGACCACATATTCTTCCATAGGGATGAACAAAATGCCCTTGGCAAATGCTGCGCTGTGATTGGCTCGTCGATTGGCGCCGGTCAGGTTGAGTTGGGAAAAGTGCTCAGACTTACCACAAGTGATTCTTTTTTGAATCAGATAAAGCTCCGTCGTAGGAGTCGTAGCCGACTAGAATCGAGTTGTCAAGAGTGCTCAGACTAGCAAATGGGACATCGTAGTAGTCGGGGATCAGCAATATGCCAACTCTAGTTGTTAGAATTCATAGTCTGAGAAGGGCTTTAAATGATAATACACACACATACATATATTATATCATGCAAATTAAATAGTTTCCAAACTTTATTGTCCAAACTCCAAAGTGTTTAAAAGGCTGTTCAAAGTTAGGCAAGATTTCGTTGTTTTGCTTCCAGGTAATGAAAGGCAAGGATCCAGGCAACTTCGAACCACCATAAAATTGCATCCAAGGGAAACTTGAAAAATGTCTTGTCAACCTATTACATCCATGGAATCATTTTATATATATAATATAATTTAATCTGAATCGTCGACAAAGCATGACTTTTATGTTGTCTCTACATGGCCAGTCGCCACCATTGACATTGATACTTTCCAATTTTTCCAGATTCATACCACCTACAATAGCCATCATTTCTTCGTGACACCAGCCTTCTTCATTTAATAGTGGTTATAAAACATGTAGTTGTTTATGTGGTACCACTTAGGTAATTACTGAATAAACTCCGTACTGAAATGTCATTCTTTGGTTTACCATCATGACGTCTCCGACCGGCTTTCCAAAGTTATTCTATTATATGAATTTGGTTGATTTGTGGGGGCGGGGGAGGAAGATTAGGCCATTGGGACTCATGTTGATTTTTCGAAGTGTCTGCTCTTACAAAATATCAGTCCTGTTTTGGACTGTCCCATCATGCACAAACTGGCAAGTTGCCCACATCACTGGGATGTTGATGCTTGATGAGATACTCCCTTTACAGCTGATCACACCTAAACTGGGAGGTAGCATAACTCCCTTTACAGCTGATCACACCTAAACTGGGAGGTAGCATAACTCCCTTTACAGCTGATCACACCTAAACTGGGAGGTAGCATAACTCCCTTTACAGCTGATCACACCTAAACTGGGAGGTAGCATAACTCCCTTTACAGCTGATCACACCTAAACTGGGAGGTAGCATAGTGAGTTTTAAGATCGAGATCACCAGTTCTATGAGGCACACTGAGTCCACACTCCACAACAGGTTTTTTCCATTTTGTTCTGTGGGATATTTTACTTCCCCTGGCATAGGCACCAGATAAAAGGGACCAACAGCTTTTAGTGTCTCTTCCGAAAGACATGGTTAAAGTGGGGTGAACGAAATTCCCCAAGTTTCGAAATGGCAGCAGGTGGTTTCAAACCCTAGTCCCCTCGACTGAAAGCCAGACTCTCTACCACATGATCACCATGTCCCACAGAGGTAATTGGGATGGTAGTCAGGCAACCTATGCATTTACCCTTATCATTTGATTTTTGTATATATGCTTAGCCTTGAAAACCCATACAAGTTTGCTGCTGTGTCAGTTATAAATTGCATGTATTTTGTTTTTAGGCATAGACTTCAAAATCCGAACAATTGAAATGGATGGCAAGAAAATCAAATTACAAATTTGGTAAGTGTAATAGTTTTGACAGTTTTGCGAATATGCATTGATTATGCCTAAAAAGATCATGCATGGTGTATAAGGTGTAAAAGTTCCTCAGGGCAATCTCAAATTGAATCAATGTACCAATTTTCACCATTGGTTATCATCTCTTTCAGTTAGGTAGCAGTTATTCGCAGTGTTGCAGGTTGTGTGTCATGGAGATGGTTCTTGTGTTTCAACTATGTGCTTTGTCTACTGTCTCATCAATGGATTGTCATTGTACTGTGTACAATATGTTCAGGGATACGGCAGGCCAGGAGAGGTTCCGCACCATCACCACAGCGTACTACAGAGGCGCCATGGTAGGTAGCATATGTCGACAAGACTAGAGAATATTTCACAAACACAATGCATACACATTTTGTTGAAATCTGTCTTGCTGTCTGTAAGGCTTTATACTGCACTGCTCTAACAAACTTTATTCAGAGCGCATTACACTTTTCCCCCAGCATACCTGTTCACACAAATACCATTTAGACTTCTATTGAAGCATCCAGCCACTCTGCAATTGCTGCATGAAAGCTGTTTGTTCTTATATTTCCATCACTGGAATTCCATCACAGTCTATTGCATGGTACTCATTTATACAGCAGAGTGAATTGGAACGAGTGGGGTGAACACAATTTTCCAAGTTTCAGAAAGGGTAGCAAGAGGATTAAAACCCACTTTCTCTTGATTAAGAGTCCAGTGTTCTAACCACTGCACCACCCCACCACCCACCCATTGTGTGCATTTACTTTATGATGGTGATGATTTATATGAAAAATATTCTCAAGGGTAAGAGTGGTATGAATACACACAATTGTATTAATTGTGTGTTTGTATATATGTCCAACTTGCAGGGCATCATGCTAGTGTATGATATTACAAATGAGAAGTCTTTCGAGAACATTCAGAACTGGATACGCAATATTGACGAGGTAACAATATGCTTGTTTTTTGTTGCATACAATTACAAATGTGTCCAGTACACAAGTTGACCACAGCAGTACAAAATGTAGGACATGGTTAACATAACTCAGATTCATGAATAAATAAATTTACAGTGTATACATGTTCAGTAGAGTTGTGTGTCATTTATGAATGTCGCATAAAATACCTGATAAGTTGATAACATATCTGAACTGAGAATTAACCAGTCAGACAGAAATAACTGTCACTACTGCCAATAGATTTGTTGTTTGTAGTATGCCCAGCTGGGTGATTAACAAAAATAAGGACCACAACAGAAATATGTGATAGCTATTTTTGTGTCATGCTGAGATTTTAATGTACTTTGCATGCACATTTGATGTAAGTACATGTTACAGGTTATATTTTGTGTTTTGATATGAAATAGATAATAAATTGCCATATTGCATTTTTCTGTACTTTGTTTTCAGCATGCATCAACGGATGTAGAAAAGATGATTCTAGGCAATAAATGTGATATGAATGAACGGCGGCAAGTGTCCAAGGAACGCGGCGAAGCAGTCAGTATTTATGTAGTGGAGAAATGCTGATGTTATACTGTCACGACAATATCTTGTGCCAAGACATGAGGGTGAAAGAAAGACACATATCATACTGAAGATGTCAAATTTTAACCTCTTTCAAGTTATTATCGAACAATGAAGGTTCTTCAGTATAAAGCATAACATTTGATAACAAAAGCAAAAAAATATAAGAATGATAGCAATATATAAAGTAAGTTGTATGTATATGACATGAGTTATTATTGTGCTGGTGGAATGAGGTGCCGACCATACTAGATATGCTATTGGTCCGTTGTCACTGTTTCTTGTTTGGCAGCTTGCGGTGGAACATGGAATCAAGTTTGTGGAGACAAGTGCCAAGAACAGTATTAATGTAGAAGAGGCCTTCTTCACTTTGGCGCGAGACATCAAAGCCAAGATGGACAGGAAGCTGGTACGTACATGCTCAGTCGTTCTTATTTTTGTTAGGCTTTTACTGTTTGGACGGATGTTTTTGGTATTCATGAATATTTGATTACCGTGTGTACCATTAATACTGCACATTAATTGGATATGTATGACATCACTGAATGGAAGAGTTGCACAGTAAATAATGCACATGTTTATGGAGAGGTGCTAATGTAGCTCGCTCACAGAACTATGCCAATACAAATATAGCAGATATTGTAAGTCTATTTTAAAGAATTGTATTAGAAACTTGGAGACAGCTCCTTGTAGATGGTGACAAACGATTTAGTAATTTATTGAACTTTTTCTTGAAATACGATTATACTTCTTTTTTGTGTTGGCTTCAGTTAACACTCAAGACATTTTCCTTCAGACTCTATGTGTATTTTCTTGTACGATTGAGTGGGCTACCTTTGTATATTGCAGGAGGCATCGAACCCGTCAAACAAGATCAGTGGTCAGAATCTGAAGTCGGAGCCAGTGAAGAAGTCGCGAGGGTGGCGCTGTCAGTTGGTGTAGTCTCTCAGTTGGTGTAGTTCTCACAGTGTTCATGAGACTTCAATACTGCTCATCGCCGATGCTGTCTGCAGTCTCTGATGCAGAGATTAAGACATGACTGGTATGGCCATGACAGACACCGTGACATACACCATGATGTCCCCGGTGCAGCAAGCATGACAGACACCGTGACATACACCATGATGTCCCCGGTGCAGCAAGCAGACCATGTGATGCATAGCCTTTCAAGGTAGCAGCGATGTTGGTCTGTTAGCTTCCACTGTGTTGTCACTGACACCTTCTCAAATACCTTTAAGCCATTCATGAGAATAACAAACAGAAGATGTTTGGTATGTACGCTGGCTGAATGATCATGATGGGTTTCGTAATTTGGGGAGACATTTAGTTTAGTGCTGAAATTGATCATTAATCAAGTTATTAAGTAATTAATTCTCCAACGTGCCAACTCGGTTTGAAAAGTACGCAGGAGATGGACCATTAAATAATGATGTCTTCATGTTATATTATTACTATTGTAAAAAAGATGCATGTTTATGTCAGACTGGCTGATTTTTTTATGACTGTTGTTATCATAGCTGGTTGTGATGCTTCTGTGCTATGGAATAATGGATGTGCATGATATCGTCTGTTTGTAGGCTAGTTGCTATTATGACGCAATGTGTTGTGTATAAACTACATAGTTAGAAAGTAGTAGTGGTAGGTATGTGCTACATGCTGTTGAAGAAAATATTGCTTAAGGTCATGGGGTTGATACCCACTAGAAGGCGTGATCTTGGTCACACCTGAAGAGTTCCTTGCACCAACAATGTCCAACATTCTGGTTAGAGTGGCGCAGAGTCGGGTGACTTGGAAACAATTGATGAATGCATGTGCAGATCTTGTGTTGCATATAAATTGTGTGAAAACACCATTGGAGTCACATAGCCGAGAATCATGGTAGATGTACAACCAGGCTATAACTTAGGCCAAGAAAAAAATATATGTCAGGTTCTGATAACCTGACTTCCATTACATAAAAACCCCTACCAGTACCATCCCCTTTGCTCTGCCAAGAATCAAAATGTAAACCAAAGGTTAATAGGATTATAAAATTATTCCTGTTATTTACATTGGGTCATCCTAGAAAATGTAAGAAAAATAGTGAATGTTTTTATTAAATTTACAATATATTGGGTGATTGCAACATAAATACAGTGGTTGAGAAGGATGTGGGTTAGCGAGTTATTCCTTCGGTTTGTCTGTGAGGATGTCATATTAAGTTGACTGCAGAGTTGACTCTAAATCTGTAGTGCTTGTTATGTGACTGGTCAGTGCAAGACCCAACATTAGACGTGTTCAAGTAGCATGGTGAACACTTATATAACAGCCTTATTAGATACAAATATTGTTAAGTTAGTAGATTTTATGCATGCAGAGTCAAAACAATGCCTAGGTAATGAATGGTTAATTATGGTTGTGATAACAACTACCATTTGGAGATGTTTAATTAATGTGTGAAATATTGTCCAGAAAGTCATACTGTTGAGTTAACATCTCGGTGAACGACATCATGACAACAACAAACATGCATTGAAGATGGTCAAAAAACACCAACTGATGCCGTAGTGCCATTGTATGTTCAACAGAGCATATCACTTTATGCAACAGTGATTTACGTTTATTTATTTACAACAAATGTGTTTCATTTTCCATCAGGCATCATGTTTGAAGTAGAAATCAGGCTTTGAGACTAATTTTTGCATATAGATAACTGGAGTGATTCACACATTTTGTAATCAAGGCAAAAATGTTGAGGCAAAATTAGAAATCTGCTGATGTGAAATCTCTGTTGTTTGTTTGTATTTGAAGACTATTCTTCGTGGTAATGATTAATATTTGCTGCTTTCTCAGTCAGTGCTATTGCAGGTTTAAAATGCAGGATTGATTGCAATACGTTTTCACTCTGTATATCCACCTTATGTATGTGTATATGATTATGTATGTATATGTATTGTGTGTATGTACATGTATTCAGTTAACTTTGCCGTAGTGGACAGCTGGACAAAATATTAATATTCATAGTGGTCTTTTTTTAGATCGACATTTATCAAGTCCTGTTGATAAAAACCACGTTTCCCAGCCTAACATTGTCTGCATGACATAAGTTTTATTGTACATACTACATACACACATATATTACAAAATTAGGCATGTGACAATGGTAAGAATGCTATGTGTTGAAGCATATTATTCACGTATATAATATATATTATATTTGTTTTAAATAGAGTATGTATATTTACCTAGTGTAGCGTATGTATTCGCTTGTGTACATGTAAATATGGTCACATTGTTAGCATAATTGTAAATGTGTACTTGTTTACAAATCCACACGATACCACCACGGTGGCTGGTATTGGCATTAAAAATGAATGCAGTTGCTTGGAACTTATTCTGATTTATATTTGTCTGCAGCAGTTGGGCTTTGAGTGTGGACTTGGTGTTTACATTCAGTCAGCATAGGGCTGTGGCGTGTGACATGTTTACGTGTGCAGGTTGCAGTGATTCTGAAATACTCCCACATCGGTCACACGTTGAAAATATCTACCTCGGGTAGCTTACATTATGTGCTCAATTAAACCGTTTTCTGCTGATCCACAATTCAGAAAGGATGGTTTATTAATAGCTCTCATAGAAGTTCATTAGAACGTCATTATATCAAATTCGGAAAACTTCAAAAGTCCACTCGTGTCTTAGGACATAATTAATTGCAGCTCGAGTCTCTTGCAAGACACGGCCAACGAGGTGCACGGAAGGACAGTTGGTTTTAGACAGGAATGTTATACCGCATCTTTTGTTAACTATTATTTTGTTAAGGTGTAATTAAGTTAGTCTTAAACAAATATATTTGTCACAAAATGATAGTTGAATGTTGCGGCAAGGTTAATTGTCACCTCGGCGATGACCGCGTGGCTGGTAGAATGTAAATTGTCACTTCGGCGATGACCGTGTGGCTGGTAGAATGTTAATTGTCACCTCGGCGATGACCGTGTGGCTAGTAGAATGTTAATTGTCACCTCGGCGATGACCGCATGGCTAGTAGAATGTTAACTGTCACCTCGGCGATGACCGCGTGGCTAGTAGAATGTTAACTGTCACCTCGGCGATGACCGCGTGGCTTGTAGAATGTTAATTGTCACCTCGGCGATGACCGCGTGGCTAGTAGAATGCGGATGTGCTACGTATGTTTTATTTTAATTTAGTTTGGTTCCATCCAAACATACTTGTTTTCCCAAGAGTACAATTACAGTTTTGTAGATCTAGTTAATGTATATGTTCTAGGTATAATATGACCAAAGTACATGAGCCGTTTCTGATGTATTCTCTCATACGTGTGTGTAGTACTTTTAAGCAGTCCATGAATGATTTTATTTTTGGTGAAGAACACGTAACATAGAGCTGTATTGCTGTTGGTGTGGCAACTGACACATTCATACAACTGTAATTCTTGGCGATTACATGCGTACCTGGAGAAGACATTAAGATTAAGTTAAGTACGGTTTGGAATTGTATGCATACACTATATACATATATATATATATATAAATATAATTACCGTCTGTCAAATTGTTGATGCAATAATTGTAATGATGCCGTATCGATGTGCTTTAGGCTTGGCATACGGATGATACAATGTGGATTTTATAGC
>BSQZ01000007.1:4885000-4897500 GCA_033239005.1 Lamellibrachia satsuma
GTGGTCCCATTGTGCTCCCAACTACCTCTGGTCCCATTGTGCTCCCAACTACCTCTGGACCCATTGTGCTCCCAACTTCCTGTGGTCCCATTGTGCTCCCAACTACCTCTGGTCCCATTGTGCTCCCAACTACCTCTAGACCCATTGTCCTCCCAACTACCTCTGGTCCCAGTGTGCTCCCAACTACCTCCGGGTGTTTCTTCATTCCGATCTTCCTTCTGTCCTGTTTTTTAACTTTACATATTCTCAGAACCCACTTGATCTCTGCTACACGTGGCTTCTCCTCCTGTCTTTCTGTCAGTGCAAGTCTTCCCAAACCATATATACAAGTTAGTACCACGCAGGCTTTCAGCACGTTTACCTTTAGCTGTTTGTTTAACTTAACGTTCTGTCCCATGCAATACCGTCCACCCTCCTGCATGCTGCCGCTCCTGCTTACAACCTCATATGTACCTCGGTGCTACTATCTCCATCTTCACACACTGTTCCGCCCAAATACACACCGCTGTCCACTTGCTTAATGGTCTTTCCATCAACTACTGCATGCAACTCAACATCCTGTTCACCTGTCCACATTACTTCGGTCTTCTCTATATTTAGCAGGATGCCATGTTTACTGAAGATGTTACTCAATTCTTGCAATGTGTTCTGTAGTACCTCCTTGCTATCTACCAACACTGCTAGGTCGTCGGCATACAGTAGCTTCTTGGGCTCTTCACTGATTAGGTTCATCACCACTATGAAAAGCGCGGGGCTCAAGGCCTTTCCAATACCTACGGCCGCTCCAAACTGTTCTGATATCTCTCCCTCAGCACTGCTATTGGCTCCGTTAACGTTGCTTCCACCATTCTGTATCTACATCCAAATCATAACTATAAATACTAGTTCTTTTGGCGCTGTGTCGAATGCCCTTTCTAGGTTCACTAGTCTCTGGCGTCCAACGCCAAGATGGAGTAGAGTGCTGCGCAGACTGGATATACAAACATGACATGTCTGCAGGGGATATACAAACATGACATGTCTGCAGGGGATATACAAACATGACATGTCTGCAAGGGATATAGTCGCACCCAATTAACATACACCTATGTAGTTCAATTTCTTCATTAATGAAGTTGCGAATGGACATGTGCATTTGTCCTCTTTTGTAACTGCCCGACGATAGATTGAATTAATCATATTGACTTAGAATGTGTGTGTGTGTGTGCGTGCGTGCGTGCGTGCGTGCGTGCGTGCGTGCGTGCGTGCGTGCGTGCGTGCGTGCGTGCGTGCGTGCGTGCGTGCGTGCTCAGTCCTCCTGTCTTCAACACGTGCCTAATCTGTCCAAGTTCATCAAATGGCGCCCTCCCAGTACCGTGGATGCACCAGTGTAACAGTTGCGCCACTGTAACAGTTATGCCATTGTAACAGTTGTGCCACTGTAACAGTTGCACCACTGTTACAGTTATGCCATTGTAACATTTGTGCCACTGTAACAGTTGCGCCACTGTAACAGTTATGCCATTGTAACAGTTGTGCCACTGTAACAGTTGCGCCACTGTAACAGTTATGCCATTGTAACAGTTGTGCCACTGTAACAGTTGCGCCACTGTGTGCAGTTGCAGGAGCGGGTGACGAGACGGATGTGTCTTCAGCCAGTTGAGCCGGCGACATACGTGTACAATGCACCGTACGCCAGAGCTGGTCAGTCCGCGCACCACGCCAGTGTTGGCTAGTGCCACAGAACACGACAGGTACGTATAAATTGAGCAAACCTTCCTTTTGTATTCAAGTATATATTTTAAACCGTATGTGTATGTAATAACCACAGGAAGATACGACAAAACCAGGTACATGTTGTCTGCCTCCGTAACAGGCGTAATTTCAATACATTGAAACATACCTTTTCTTAAACCTAAATTTATGACATGCAATAATTTACGTGATGGGGTAATTTGTGCTACGCCGAATGTCTTGAAATGTGGCTGCCATTTACTAGTGGAAGTACTTTTGGTCTTCATCCTGACACCAATGAAGTAAGGATGGGTGACGTTTTGTGTACGTACGTGCGGGCGTGCGTGCGGGCGGGCGGCGGGCGGGCGGGCGGGCGGGCGGGCGGGCGGGCGGGCGGGCGGGCGGGCGGGCGGGCGGGCGGCGGGCGGGCGGGCGGGCGGGCGGGCGGGCGGGCGGGCGGGCGGGCGGGCGGGCGGGCGGCGGGCGGGCGGGCGGGCGGGCGGGCGGGGCGGGCGGGCGGGGCGGGCGGGCGGGCGGGCGGGCGGGCGGGCGGGCGGGCGGGCGGGCGGCGGCGGGCGGGCGGGCGGGCGGGCGGGCGGGCGGGCGGGCGGGCGGGCGGGCGGGCGGGCGGGCGGGCGGGCGGGCGGGCGGGCGGGCGGGCGGGCGGGCGGGCGGGCGGGCGGGCGGGCGGGCGGGCGGGCGGGCGGGCGGGCGGGCGGGCGGGCGGGCGGGCGGGCGGGCGGGCGGGCGGGCGGGCGGGCGGGCGGGCGGGCGGGCGGGCGGGCGGGCGGGCGGGCGGGCGGGCGGGCGGGCGGGCGGGCGGGCGGGCGGGCGGGCGAGCATCCGTAAAGCAGATATTATGTGCATTTGCGATGCGAAACATTGAAACTTGTTATATTTGCCGAACCAAGCGAATTATTACCAACGCAACCGAAGGTGATACAATTACAACCACTGATTCACTAGCATCCGGCTGTGTTGTCAAGTTTTATATATTCCTTTTGTGACACCGCTTGTTTTTTAATAACTTGAAGTGCGCATGAGATAATTTAATTGAACAAGGCATAATTAATTGTAATTATGTATTTCGTTCCAGATAAAAAAATTAAATTCCAATCAAACGTTTTGATATATATTTCTTATTCACAGTTGACATGCTGTTTGCACGCACATCATTCCAACTCTACCTCAATTTATGCGGGGTGCTAATGAGATCACTTACAAAACCTCGTTTTACTCCTACTGTAGATTTTTCTGAACGGGGATAAGAAAATATTGTAAACAACACGAGAATATAATTCTCAACAAAGCTATCGTGTCTATTGAAAACACTTCAACTATGAATAATTCATTACACGTGTCCATGCATACGCAACCAGTGTTTTGTTTGACAGACGACTAGCCCTAGAGGATGTCCGGGTGTCCAACATTACGTTACTTCCGGTTGCCGTACCGATCACAGCGCCGCCGCAGTCGGCCATTAGCGTTACGCCAGCCGCGAGCAGCACAACGACTACGACACCACGCGGCACACACAGAACTACAGCGGCTTCAGCCGTCACGACGACGACCGCCAACACTATATCATCCTTGTTGCTGTCTAGACCGCAAGGTGGCCTGGCGACTGAAAGGCCGGCGCAGAACGTTTCGGCGAAACCGGCAGAGTTCAGTACATTCCATGCAGAACTGACAGCGCGGAAAACGTCAAAACTAACTACTACCTCGACGATTACACCACCAACAACAACAGTTACTACTACTACTAGTGCTACCACAACAAAGGAATCGACGACGACAAAAACAACAACAACAACAACAACAACAACAACTACTGCTACTGCTACCACTACTACTAAAGCGCTACCCACGAAGAAGCATGCACTACCCCCGGGTACACCTCCCAGCGGCCCGCGAAGACCCCAACTTCTGCAAAAAATCAACGATACTCTCACATTATCAAACAACTCTTCTTTAAAAAATAGTAAGAGTTCTTAAATCCTTACAATTGTATGCACAATTCAGAAATGCACTCTTTGTTACAGCGTAAAATGGCCGAATAGGCCTATTGAAGCATTCATCTTTTCCACATGGTTAGCAGTTGATGGATTATATAAGTCTCTGAATGCATAGATCTGTTCTCGAAAACTTACGAAGAGCATAAATCCAAATTTGTGGACCTCTCCTGTAAATTTGCATTTGATTTGTCTTCTGAGAGTCATCAATTTAAATGACATCGTTAACGCCTTTATCGTAGAGGCGTCACTGTTCAGTTATTGTAAACACGTGTTGTTGATCGAATGTTGCGGAATATGTTGCCTAGTCACTGTGCTGACTGTTATAGACACGAACTCCATCAACTCGTCAGTGGTACTTCCTGGACCGACCACCCATTCATGGCCACTGTCCAAACTGCTCGTATCGGCCGTCCTCCCTCTCATCCTGGTTCTTGTCACTCTGTTCATTACCATGGTGATCGTCGCGTGCTGCAGGCGTCGCCAAGCAACCGATCGAGGTAGTCGAATCAAATACAGGTATGTCGTTCCTGTTATCATGGGAGCCCCACTGGAAATATCGTATACCGGAGGTATGATTAAATAAAAATGAGCTAACGTGTGACATGCTGCGTCAGTCGTATACGGAAAGTTGATACGATTGTCAACAGTAATAGAAATGCAAACTATTCAGGTGAACTCCACATATTCGGGACCGACGAGTTCATCGGTTTCGGAATCCCAACCCATGGTTTATGTAGGCAACGTCACGTAGGCCCTACTGTATACAATATACTATTTCCTACGTCATCTAAGGTGGTGTGATCATGTGACGGGTATCAAATATACACTGGCCATTAGTAGTGAAGCTGTTTGGATGGATCAGATTATTGAGAGTATCTTGAATGAAAACCACAGCAGAAAACAATCGTTCTAATGAACAATGCTTGACATTAAATGATTTTAAACTAAAGCAAAATCAACGCCTACCGAAACAGTTTTACAATGACATAATCAGCAATCTCTCAATAGGCGCTATGTTGGCTAAATAGTGCTTTGATCGTATGCCATCACCACGACGCACATACTCGACGCACATACACACAGGCCTTTGTAGAGTACGACCAGAAACGGGAAAATGTTGACGGTTCAATTGAAGCTAAGAACAGTCGGAATGTTGTAGTGTAACTTCCTCGTCAGCTCAAAGATCCAAAGAAAACCAACGTAGCTCTCCATTACGAAGATTCCCCGATTTAGCCGCTTTACCGCCCAACACCGTAGTTCCACCCATGATACGACACCCGCCAATGGGTCGGTTGATGGTAGTGATGATGGTAATGTAGTTCTGTTTCGATGCGTAGATAGTTTGCAACGGATAGCTTCAATTTTTTTTTCAGGCGTGCGGACATGAATAATGACCACTCAAGGCACAAGACGAAAGGTAAGATATATCAAGATTTAACCAGATTCAACAAGATTACCATCCAAGGCAAAGGCCCAGATGGCAAGTGGACAAGGAAGCCATATATATATATATATATATATATATATTGGCTTTATATATATATATATATATATATATATATATATATATATATATATATATATATATATATATATATATATATATATATATATATATATATATATATATATATATATATATATATATATATATATATATATGTTACCCGCCCTCGTGACATATGTGGAAACCTTGTATTTAAACATATTCACGCTGCTAGCAGTTACACAATCTGTAGATAAGTTGTTCCGTTCATTTATTGTTCTCCATGAGAACGAATTTCCTGATATCCAATATACGCTGATCCTTTACTAATGTTACCTAATGTCCTCTAGTTCTATTATCTTTCTTGAGTGAGAAAAGATTATTTCTATCAATATTTTCATACCCATTCAAAATCTGAAACACTCCAATTTGATCTCCTCTTAACCGCCTTGTCTGTAGAGTTGTTAAACCACATTCTTTCAGTCGTTCTTCATAACTTAGGTCTCTCAGTTCTGGAATCATTTTAGTTTCTCTCCTCTGTATTCTTTCAAGCGTATCTATGTCCTTCTTACGATATGGTCTCAAAGCCGGTATACAGTACTCTAAATGAGGCCTAACTATTGCTTTATACAGAGGTATAATTAGCTTTCTCTCCTTGTATGTTATATTTCTCCTAATCAACCCAAGAATTTGATTACCCTTTGAAGCTGCAATACCACACTGCTCTGAAACTTTCATATCTGCACTTATTGGTACTCCTAAGTAATTTTCTTTTACAGTAGTACCCAGAACAGTATCTCCCATTTTATAGTTTACATCCAAGTTCCCATGTCCTGTATGTAAGCATTTACATTTCTTAAAATTAAACAACATCTGTGTTGGATGTGTGTATAATCCTCCTGATAATGACTTAACAATTTTCAATGAATATTTAGACATATTATTTTAAAAAAATAAAAGAAAGCCCACGTACATATGCGGAGACTTTAATATAAATTTGTTAAATCACGAAAAGCATGACAAAAATAACCAGTTTGTCAATATAATGTTATCAAATGGATATTACACACTCATAACACACTCCACTAGAATTACGAAGAATACAACCACATGCATTGACAATAAACATCCTTGATAAAAGTATCTCTAGTGGGGTGTTAATAACCGATTTATCTGATCACTTACCTGTGAATCAATGAATAGAATGTTTCCACACAAAAAAGAAATGTGAGAAAAACACGAATGAGGAGAATTACAGACGAAAACATTCTTAAATTTAAACATGAACTGTCAAAGATATCCCGGGAAATTGTTCTTGGAAGCGATAACACTGAAAATGCATACAACACCTTTATAATTAAATTTAAAGCATTATACGACGCTTGTTCGGATGTTCGTGAAGAGACTTGTAAGTGCTGCTTTAGAAAGCCTCGCAGCCAGTCTGTACCAGTCAAATTCGTCTTCTGATTGAACGAGTGTTGTATGCCGTTGGTTGTCGCTAGCTGCTATTGAGATACATGCCATTGGGATGACTCGGGAAGATGTATGCTATAGAGTATACATCTTTCCGAGTCATCCAAAGGAGGATTTGCTCCATGTGCGGGAGACACCCACAAAGTTATTTTTCTATGTCAAAACTGAAGACCTGTAAAACCTGTGAAACCCGAGCCACTTCCAAACTTGTTCTTATTCTAAAACATATATTCCGAAGCTTGGACCGCAGAACTCCAAAATATTTTGAAGCTTTCATGTATCTTATAATTATATGCTCTCCCGCCGTCATGAAGTATATGCATCTATATGAATATTATACACTAAAATTGTTATGCATGTGCGTTTGTAAGAGTGTGTTCATAACTTCCTCTCTCCGTGTATGTGTCTGTACACTAGTCGTTTTATGCATATCAGCTGGTAATGTATAATATAAGATATAACATGACATGTTGTTAAAGTAGATACAGTTATTTAAGATGAATATTTATAACACCTTACTAATAATAACGATAAAATAAATATTGCCATTGTAGAAATTATGCATGATCATGGTACGATGCATACGACTGTACGCGAAAGATCAATAACTAGAGTAAGGGTGAAATTATGAAGAATAATGAAGAAATGAAAACGAGAATAACAAAACAATTGATAATTCATAAGCACGGGTTGGACTAGGCTACTGCAGTTGTGTAGCTACACAACAAGGTCCATGTGTTGGACTAGGCTACTGCAGTCGTGTAGCTACACAACAAGGTTCATGTGTTGTACTAGGCTACTGCAGTCGTGTAGCTACACAACAAGGTCCATGTGTTGGACTAGGCTACTGCACTCGCGTAGCTACACAACAAGGTCCATGTGTTAGACTAGGCTACTGCAGTCGCGTAGCTACACAACAAGGTCCATGTGTTGGACTAGGCTACTGCAGTCGCGTAGCTACACAACAAGGTCCATGTGTTAGACTAGGCTACTGCAGTAGCGTAGCTACACAACAAGGTCCATGTGTTGGACTAGGCTACTGCAGTAGTGTAGCTACACAACAAGGTCCATGTGTTGGACTAGGCTACTGCAGTCGCGTAGCTACACAACAAGGTCCATGTGTTGGACTAGGCTACTGCAGTAGTGTAGCTACACAACAAGGTCCATGTGTTGGACTAGGCTACTGCAGTCGTGTAGCTACACAACAAGGTCCATGTGTTGGACTAGGCTACTGCAGTCGTGTAGCTACACAACAAGGTCCATGTGTTGGACTAGGCTACTGCAGTCGTGTAGCTACACAACAAGGTCCATGTGTTGGACTAGGCTACTGCAGTCGTGTAGCTACACAACAAGGTCCATGTAGTGATTATGATATGGCATATATTAAATATGCGACAGGGGCGACAGGGGCGACAGGGGCTAGTTCTTATTATATATACACTCGTGGTGGTTTGCGGGCATATACGTCGTCTTTCCCATAGCCCAAAAATGTCACATTTGGTAAATTTGGTACATGTGGGTCAGGAATTATACGTTGTTTTTTATGTGTTTGATTAACTCAATAAATATTTGCACTGTGGGATGTTCTATTGTGGGACGTTTGGAGTGGCTTTGACCTAGAACTCGATCAAAGTCCCACAATGCATAATTATGTGTGTGTGTATGTGTGTGTATATATGTGTGTGCGTGCGTGCGTGCGTGCGTGCGTGCGTGCGTGCGTGCTGTGTTATCAATCATGTGTTTTTGTGGGGGAAGAAACACTTTATATAAGTCGAAAGACTGCTAGTTTCACTTTTGCTCGTATTCAGTTGAAAAGTATAATATTTTGTGAATTATTCATTCTTTGTGTCATTGTGTTTCAGAACCGGAACTTCCGGTGCTCTATGCACTGGTGAGTATCGGTCACAGGACGCAGCGGTCTCGATGGAGTGACTCGGAAGAAACGCTGCCTCTGACGCAGTTGAAACCACAGCAGAACGGCACCTGGCGAACGGAGGATGAACTAACGACGACGCCAAGGGCCACCGAACGTGCTAAGCTCGCGACAGACAGCGGCGCGCGCGCGGCCACGACGAAACTGGACCTTGGTGACTTAGACGCTGTCGGGGGTGAAACCATTCCAGAGACGATAATGATAGAGAACGATCTGTACGAGACGGAGGCAGTGAACGAACACGACACCGATCATGGGTCCGGCTCTAACAGCGGCGTTGACTCGGACAGTTCGTCAGACTGCAGCGCGGCTTGTTATAACGCCCCAACCAACCACGGCGACATCGATTCCTTGTCGGCAGACGTGTCGTGGTCGGGAGACGGTGAGCTGTCTGCAGAAGGCGGCAGCCGGCGTCCCGTCCTGACGCCGCTCGACTTGGAGATGGCTTGGCGGCCGTTCCACGACTACGACGTCGTGTACACGCCACGGAGCGACGCCGGAGCGATGGTGCGGCGAGTTGACAGTACTGGCTACGTGAAGAGTAAGCTGCAACGTAACCATGCTTACGAAGAGGTACGTGTTGACCGATCTGCAGACGGAAGCGCTGTTGTCACTCCGACTGGCCGAATGCCTCCGTGTGTTACCGCATCCCCGGCCTTGCCGCCACGCAGGACGCCAGCCGCATCACCAGCCTTGCCACCTCGCAGGACGCCAGCCGCACCCCCTGCCTTGCCATCGCCGAGGACACCAGCCGCCTCCCCAGCACTGCCGCCTCGCTGGATGCCTCGAGCGATGTCCCCGGTTTCCGCCAACGGCGGCCCAGCATCGCCGCCCTTGCCACCGCGGGGAAGTAGTCGGACTCCGACGGCCGAGCGAGCGACGCCTCGGACGCCGATGGCCGAGCGAGCGACGCCTCGGACGCCGATGGCCGAGCGAGCGACGCATCGGACGCCGATGGCCGAGCGAGCGACGCATCGGACGCCGATGGCCGAGCGAGCGACGCCTCGCCCGCCTCGTCGTAACACCAGCGTCCCGTCTTCGCCCGTAGCACGGCACACGTCGCCACCGCCGATACCGTTACCGCCAACACCGCCGGTCATGCGGCCAAGAGCGGTGACTAAACGAAGGTCCGTGTCTGGTCAGTTGCCACAGACGCCCACGGAACAATCGACTCGCGACATTGACACTTCTGGCAGCGACGAAGAACATGACTATGACGCGGTAACGGAATCACCCGCGGCCATTCGCCATGATCTCGGTGATCACCGGTATTCAGACGTCGGTGATCACAGCGATCATAGGTATTCAGCTAATAGCACGGACAGCGAATCAAACAGAGACAACGTGTATGAGCAGATCAACTTCGAGCCGACATAGGTTTGGTAACTGAAAACTGGCTTACATTAACAAAATTGTTTCATGGTAGAATATAATAATTTGTATATTGCATTAACATATAATGTGTAATTAATTCATACGATTAGTACCAGAATCTAACCACTGTGTTCGTGCCAGAGTATGCGGCTATGTCGTGTACAATTCTTCAACATGTGGAAATCAAACTTTCTTTATGTGTAAGTATACCATCTTTTTGATTTATCAAATTGATCTGCCATGAAACAATCACAAAGTGTCTCAACATGTTTTCTAAGTTCATCTTAGACGAGATTCATGGTAAGGAACTTTATTGATTATTATTATTATTATCTCCGATTACAGGTGCCTTGAAATACTCATCTGCTGCTCTAACATCATTAGACCTGAGGCTCAATGTTGACCATGATTAGTACACCGTAAGATCATCGCCATATTCTGCAATTCTGCATATGCAATAAATTTATATGCATTATAGTATAATAAACAATGCAGCATAATTTTGCGATTTTTTCTTCTAGTAATTGCTTCTGCTAAATATCAGTTACTCCGTCGTTAAATGTCATTTACAGCACATTGTTTCTGCTTTTCCTGCATAGCTGCAATTAGTCGAATTTGGTCACTGGATAAAATAGGGGAAGAAGACGTTCTTCTTCCAGATGACGTAACCAGCGGCAGGTGCCAGAATCATCCCGAATAACAACATTGCGACGCCGATTGCCGCCAATGTTCCTAGAATCAAGGACACGATACATGTATACTTTGACATTTACAACACACGTACCATTTAAGAGTTACACACGCGTACTATTTAACAGTTACAACATACGCACTCATTGAAAGTTGCAACACATGTACTCTGTTACAACTGTGACAAGTATTTGTGTCATTAATATCACACGTAGAATTAGACAATTACAAATATACACTCTAGCATTGATAACATAAATGCTTCAACAAGTACAAGAACATCTGGTTTATTTGAGTGGTACAATTCCCGTATATTGTATTATAAACATGCAACAAAGCTACTACACAACTCCGAGACTACTAAACGAGATTTCTAGGACAGACTGGACAAGTTGGTCACTAGTGGACTTACCCCCGGTATGTCCCTTCTCGTAAGTTGGTCACTAGTGGACTTACCCCCGGTATGTCCCGTCTCGTAAGTTGGTCATTAGTGGACTTACCCCCGGTATGTCCTGTCTCGTACGAACGCGTCGACTTGTCGTCTGTCCTCAGTGAACCGGGAATCACCATGACTCTCTAAAACATTTAACCAATTACTGAACTAATATCTCAAATACATACGTTGGTGACTAGGCGAAGTCAATCGCCATACAATTTTTTCTATCTGGCTGTTGCTGTTGTAAGGCGAAGTTCTCGCTCGGCGGAAACGTAAATATTTTCATGAAACGCGAAACCTTACAAAAACGCCATAAACAGAGCGATAAACACGTATTTCGTGTCTGTATGCATTCTTATATATGTCACTATATATATCACTAAAGTTACCTGACAATAACCATGTAAAAGTGTGAAATTATTACCTTTTTGTCAGAACGCATGTGCTTGTCAACATTTGTATATAATCGGATGTTGTTGTGAGCGAGATTACCAAACGGGTTTCTCGCAGATCTATATAAGGTCACGCTAAGAATTGGCCTCATTCTACACGAAATCGCGTTTGATCATGTGACCCAAAGGCAACATCATGTGCACAGTATGGCGGCTATTTATGAAATATTTTCTGTGTGACCGATAAATGTACTCATAAATAATTATTTCGAGCACATTTCTTCAGTTTCTTGACGCCCAACTGTCGGTTGTATGTCACGGAATACATATGTGAAACGGTTAGTGCGTATCGGTTTTAAAACTTAAGTTATTAGTTCCGTAGCCATTTGGCTACGGAAAGCCCAAATCGGCCCTTACCAAAATCCCGTCGCGGACGTCCGCCCCTAAGCTCAAGAGTGGGGCGGACGAGTCTGCCTAGTTGGTGACGAACTGACAGAAATTGCTCGAGAGATGATTACATTTTCAAGATTAGCATTTCAAGTGCACAATTAAATGTATTTGTTGTACAAAATACTTATTTAATATTCTTTAATGTGTGGAAAAATAGGTACATTTGATCGAAAGTTAAATTAATCAGCATTCAACGAAGATCGCCAAATCGTTTCCCAAGTTTTATTAAAAACGAAATCTCGCAGAACAACGCCCGTGTTTCTCATTACGTGGTTTGTTTCCATCGGCTTGACTTAGCTTGACTGAAACGCAGAGGCCAGTATAGGCAAAGTCAATCGCCATACAATTTTTTTCTATCTGGCTGTTGCTGTTGTATGGCGAAGATCTCGTTCGTCAAAAACGTAAGTATTTTCATGAAACGTGAAACCTTACAAAAACGTCATAAACAGAGCAATAAACACGTCTTTCGTGTCTGTATGTATTCTTATATGTATATCACTAAAGTTACCTGACAATAACCATGTAAAAGTGTGAAATT
>BSQZ01000007.1:4902500-4912500 GCA_033239005.1 Lamellibrachia satsuma
ATTGTGCAGGCACAAAGGCAGGGACGTTTGCCTGGTTCAGAACACCACACAAAAAAACTGAAAAGGTCTGCAATTTCAGCGAATCAAATTAAATATATAGCGTGTCCTATAAATAGCCCATATTCCATAGATACTTCAGTGTCAAGGCATGCCCTTGTAACGCAACAACTTCGTGTGGGTTTTTCAGTTTTGTGTGTAGTGTCAGGCTCTTGTTGGGCCAAACTCTTTTTGAGAGTCTTCCAGCTTTACCAGGTCGTGTGTTAAGTTCCTTGTGTGTTAAGTTCCTTGTGTGTTAAGTTCCTTGTGTGTTAAGTTCCTTGTCAAGCTTGAAATTGTTGGACATGATGTAGCCTAAGTATGAAAAATTTCGAGTGCTTCATCACTGAGAGTGATTTTGGCTACTTGAGTCCCGTGGATCATGATGACAGTCTTGTTGACGCTTATCTTGAGGCGAAACGCTGAGCAAGTATTGGAAAAAATGTCTATGTTAGACTACAGCTGTTCCTCGGAATGAGAGGCTCTGCATAGAGGGCCTCGTACACATGTAACGTTGTTGTTTTGGTCTTAGCCTTCAGGCGTGATGTAGAAAATAAACTGGTATCAAATCTGGTTCTCAGGCCCACACCAGGGTTAGCAACGTTATCAGTTTGCTTTGCTTATCTTAATATTACAGAGAAGCATATCCCGAAAAGAGTTGGGCCCAGAACACAGCCCTGCTTCACACAATTTACAAAGGGAAAGGGTTCTGATATAATCCCATCGACTTGGGAAGTGCCTTGCATGTTTTCATGGAATGATTTGATAAGATCAAGTAAGATTGGAGGACATCCAACTTTCTTGAGAGTAGTGAAGAACGCCTCTCGATTCACGTAGTCGAAAGCTTTTGAAGTATTAGCAGCCGGCTAATATTAACCCTTATGTAAGTAGATCGACACATGTGTCGCCCCCCCCCCCCCCGGTTCGTAAGTAGACTGACATCTGACTAACACTGACTGAGATCCCCCCCGCCAAACAAGCCTAGATCCGCCCCTGTGTCCCTGCTGTTTGGCAACTCGTGTCAACTGACATTCATTCCATTTCGGAAACAAACAGTGCGTTGCTGGGATGTAATTTCAGTGCGTATGTCTTTATAAAGAGATATGTCAACAAACCAGGCTAGCGTAAGTCTCGAAAGTTACACGATAGCTCATTTATCTTATGTTGAAGTTAAGTCATGCACAAACAAAAATGTCTGATTTAGTTTAGTTTTTTGACAGATATGATAGCATGGTTTTGTTTCATCGCCATCTGAAGCCGCAACGTTTTATGAGGAAACAAGTGATTGTAGCATACATTTATGATACCATAATGTGAGTTCGGTCCGTTCTCACTTCAATGAATAACATCGAAATAACTAGCAAGGCTGACAACGGAACGTAAAGCGAACAGACCTCTGACGGAGAAAGTGAGTCGTTTAATCTGTCGCGTATTGTAGCACGCGGACACGTCAAAAACGGAGAAGTCTGGGGCGCCAGCACGATAGTCGTAGACGCGTGTGAAGTCTGGAATCTCCTGGCCGTAGGACGTCTCCTGTGACGGCGACATAGACAGGCGGCACATGGTCATGTTTACATTAGCTTTTGTAGACGTTCAGTGTGTGTGTGTGTGTGTGTGTGTGTGTGTGTGTGTGTGTGTGTGTGTGTGTGTGTGTGTGTGTGCGCGCGCGCGCGCGTGCGTGCGTGCGTGTGTGTGAGTATGTGTGCGTGCGTGTGTGCGTACGTGCGTGCGTGTGTGTATGTGTGTGCGCGTGCGTGTGCGAAGGTGTGTGTGCGTGCGTATGTGGGTGCGTGCATGCAGGCGTATGTGCGAGCGTGTGTGTGTGAAGGTGTGTGTGTGCGTGCGTGTGTGTTTGTGAAGGTGTGTGTGTGCTCGCGTGCGTGCGTGCGTGCGTGCAAATATATTATATTCGTTCTATGTCAATTGTTTTATTTTGTCTACCATCGCACCGTACGTAACTAATGACATCATTATAAACTGCCTCGTTCATTGCCAGTTTAAATCTAACTTTACTTACGTTATCTGTAGTGTGGTAGGAGAGGCCAACTAGCCGTACGTTGTCGTCGTTACGGTGATCTAAACGATTTATGGACGTCTCGCCTATCTCCCGGATCGAAGTCGCCCACAACTCCTACGCCAGACACAATAATACTTTCTCGTTAGAAACTTATATTCGCATATGGAGATAACTATGGCTTAAGCGAGTTTACTTGCAGCATAGAATAAATAATCGTTATCCCTCACCGATCTTCATAGTCATCTTGTTAAGTCGTTCTGAATGCGTTATTCTTGACAGTATTGAGTATTTGTAAACAAAATAAACGTAACTATTTTAAGTGACACTTAACATTACACCACACGCCTTAGGCATTTGTTTTTGCTACAAGTAATTTTTTCAAACTTCTTCCATATGACTTCATTGCGGTTTATGTGAATGCATAGTTGCTACCTATATGTTTATATAGGAATAGACTATCGCAAAATAGGAACCAATTTTTTTTTACATTTCCTTTACAAATGGGAAGAACAGTATAATTTGTAATAACGTGAAAGTTTATGATTGGATGATTACAACTAATTAAATTGAAGCAGACAATCGACACATTCCCCTTGAATGCGTCACCCAGCACCGTCTCAACACCCAGCACCGTCTCAACACCCAGCACCGTCTCAACATATCTTCACACAAAGCCAAGATTGTTGAAGGGTGTTGCTAACACGTAAAAAATGTAGCACATGCCACCCTGTAGAACGTACCTCCCTGTAGAACATACCTCCCTGTAGAACATACCTCCCTGTAGAACACACCTCCCTGTAGAACACACCTCCCAGTAGAACATACTTCCCTGTAGAACATACCTCCCTGTAGAACATACCTCCCTGTAGAACACTTTGACGGTGGTATTGACGCCACGTTTCGGCCAGTCTACTCGCGTACCGACCCAAACATTCTCTCTTGTTGATGTCTACAACATGTGCGGGTTTGGTCAGTCGCTCAGCATACATACAGGATATACATTTATGAAGAACTCAATCCCCAAATGCGCTAAATCAGCGTTTGGTAAAAATAGTCATTGGCACTAATATAGTTACCTTTTTTAGTTTCATGGAATCAAAATAATTCCCACTCTACAGTATGCTAAGAATGTTATTGTTTTCGAAAAAGCGCTAAACCCACCACAGTTTTTTTTTAACAAGAACTAAATACATGTTATGCCCCTCCCCCACAGCTGTGTTTAATCAATCACTGATGAGCTATCTATTTTGCATAATTTGGTTCCAAAAAACGCACTAAATCAATTTCTAATTGAACAGTAAATAATAATAATAATAAAATATTAACGTAGGCGCTGATAACAAAGTAATGAAATCGTAAATTGCAAAAGTTGCTTGAAATCCATTGAACCCCCAAATCCCCAAAAATTGGGGGTTCCGTGCATATTTCTTAAATATCTGACACAATAAAAGCTACGTCAGCAGTTAGATTACCAAAATACTGATCACAATCAGTCATAATACGAGATTTACTTACTATTCAAAACGGGTACGAATATTGTAATGTTATATGTTAATATTATATAAAGCATAATATGTCAAATATTACTAAAAAAATTTAAATGAATTATTGTATGTAATTTATTAAGTCACGAATTTTTTTTAGCAAAATGTCGACAATATTCAATATGTGTCCAACAAGGAGTATTGTCACTTCACTACTAATTGGCCAAAATGTTCATTTAGTATTTATTAAATCATTAGATTATTATTTAGCATTAGTAAAAGGTTTATCAAAACCCATCTTGAATGCACCACCCTACCCAATGTTCTTGTAAAATGTTTTTATCAAAACCAAACTTTAACCTACAAGGAGTAATGTCGTTTCAGTAAAGTTGGCCAAGATGTTCATCTATTATGCATGTTTATACATAATTATATAGAAAAAACCTATGAAGTTCCGTAACGAATCAACAGCAGTTATCTTCAAGAGACCGCCACGAATAACAATTAATTTATAATGTTTTCAGTTGTTATTAACGTTCGTTAAAAAATATTTCATTTGCGTTTACTATTGGAACCATGGACGTAGTTTTAATCGACAGTATAACTTTTGCGTTGATTTCGTGTGACTAGGGTGTGCGGGCCTAGAAGTTTAGCCCAAGCCCGACCCACAATTAGCCGTTAGAACCCAAGCCCGGCCCGCCAGTTTCAGGCCCATACCGGCCCATACCCTCGGGCCAAAGACGTGTAGGCCCGCGGCCCACAAGCCCGGAAAGTAGAAACCACCAATGTAGAAAAGATAAACACATTAAATTATGATAAAATAGAAACACAAATAAGCTGTATTCATAATGGGTATTTATTTTTTTATTAAATATAATATAAAATTGTGTGTGAACATTGCTCTCATGAATACTGAATGAACACTGAGCCTGTCAATTATTGTGTACTACCACTTGCTCATGTTGCTGTTGAGGAATATAATATTATTTATACTGCTGGGACTGAGGCTGCATCTCCTCTTGCTAACAACAGTCCCTGTCATACTGCACATTCGCACCTTCCCACCAAGTGCTAACAGTCAGTACAGCCATGTCACCGTCCAAATCTTTCTTACTAAGTATATATGCCAGACAACCAGGCCTAATCTCATTCCCTCCCTCAGTGGAGAAGGTTTGTTTAGAGAGATTGGCCAATAAAGTGCCTGCCTGCTCATTCTCTTTGTTTGAGACAGGAAGACTTGAATGGTATGCCCCTTTGAATGATTATTAAATACGTCACTTTTTATGTTGCTATGGTGATCCTCTCCTATGTTATGGTTAATGCTATTGTGTGCGTGTTTATATGACAAAATAACCTGTTTTTTATTCAGTCTAGGACTGGTCAAGGTCCATTCACACTAGGCCCAGGCCTAGCCCATGCCCAAAGTGTTAATTTTTTTCAGCCCAGGCCCATAACATGTACAGCCAGGTCCGGCCCGGCCGAGCCCGGTCTGATAAATTAAATAGAGGTCCAGCCTTACCTGGATCGCTTGCCACGGGTCGGGCCTGGGCCCAAAGCCCGGCCCGTGCTACACACTTGTAAGTGCATATCTTAAACATTCTGTAACATACTATGTAGGCTTATATACTAACATATATGCATGTACGCACGCACGCACGCACGCACGCGCGCACGCACGGATATACACATATTTATAATGAAGTTTAATGAAGTTAACTCTCAAGACAACTAAATACTGACTATATGTCATAAGTGGCCCACCCAGTGCAATTCGTGGTGCTATTCATATTACTCCTTCAATTGAATGGATATGATTAATTTCTAACAGCATTATTGGATACGATGCGTTACCTGGTAAGCGGAACGGGTGGTTAAGTTGAAGGCAGACAAATCAAAGAGGCCAGGTGTATTGACGGCAGCCGGGTCCCATGGCCCCGAGAATGGGTAAGTCGACGCGCTACGTGGCAACGACTCCACTGTGCAGTTGCCTTGATCTACATCGATCACGTACTGCAGATCTATAACGCATGAGTGACGTAGCTATGGAGCGGCCATTGGGCCGTGGCCTCTTAGGTTCCTACGTGTCCAGCGATCTAATCCAACAGGTATAAACATTATACACATTTTGTGTATCTTAATGTCCTCTTAAGTAATTGTCACGATCGAAATCACGTGTGAATTTCGCAAGAAAAATTATTGTCAGATAAAAATTAATATTGCGTGGAATATATACATTAAGCTGAAATCATTACTACTCTAGCCGAGTCAATTTACATATAATTTCAGGAGTCTAAATCCCTACATGGCGACAATAGTGTTTGTGTCATTGTTTGTGCGACACTAAAGCCAAAGTGTTTATGTCGCTTAAGGAATTGCGAGCAGTACCGTTGCCAAAGTCATGCACGATAGAAACGTAGCCGTGACCGAACCGCATCATGAAGTCGTGTCCAGGCAGAATGAGCATATTGGAACTGGCCAACTTCGTGTCGTGGTCGTAGAAGTGCTGCAACGACAGAGTGGAACAACAACGTAACATAGCAGTGTCGAGGATGTGTCAGAATTAAAACAAACCAGTATTAATGGAACCGTACGACACTCAGGTTGCGTCACAATTAATAAACGAGAACATCAGATTCTTTGACCAATGTTGCTTGTGCCTGCGCTAAATATGTAGCGTCGGTATTGCATTTTGTCACGTAGACCGACGTCGTTTACCTGTCGAGTTGTGGCGTACTTCTGGCGGGCAAACGCCATGACGACTGTCGCACTGTACGAGTCCGGCTGGGGCGGCAACGTCACGTGTGTGTCACCTGTCTTCGTGCACGACTCGACATCAGCCGCCTGGTGGACACGACAATATATATTCCGTGATTCAGGATGGTCTGGAAGATCAGGTTTTAACCTGAGGGGACCAACTCTTAATATCAGACGAAGGATGTCAATTACTATCACAGGTTGCATTTTTTTACATGTTTTTCATATTTCTGACAAGCGCAAATATATCCGATGTAAATTTGAGGGGATTGGGAAATAGGGTCTGCAAAATTAGGCAATTGTCTGAAAACTTGTTCAACTTTTGGAAATGTTAGTGTAATACATGAGAATATATAACGAGACTGAGATTATATAGGTTCTATCATCAAACGAGTGTTTAAAAAGTGTGTATATAATCATGAAAGTTTCATAGCTGTGTGGGATCATAGCATCAAATGGTAATCAAATTCTCTAATTAGAATACGTGCAACATGTAAGGAGAAAGAGCTCATTACACGTCTTATTTGGAATATTGAATAAAAACATGGATGTCACATCAGAAGAATCACAAAGATAAGCTGAATAGAATACGTGCACAGTCGATCAACTAATGAGATTCCAGCGTTGAGAGACTCTAACTATGACAATTATAAAATAATATGGTTTGACAATACTAGAGACAAGGAGGCAACGAGGAGACAGAGTTGGGGCCTTTTAAATATTAAATGGTTATGAACATATTGTTGATAAAAGTTGGAGAACCAGACGGTTCAATGTAATTGTGACTATCACACGGTGTAGCGGATTATACGAAAGTATTAAGTCTCCAGGACAGAGCAAATCATTATACTATTAGCTGTTGTTTAGAATTAACAGAGATAGTCCACAA
The DNA here is from genome assembly GCA_033239005.1 of Lamellibrachia satsuma. Lineage (NCBI taxonomy): Eukaryota > Metazoa > Annelida > Polychaeta > Sabellida > Siboglinidae > Lamellibrachia > Lamellibrachia satsuma. The sequence goes on from BSQZ01000007.1 coordinate 4,909,681, forward strand.
CGCCAATTTTCAATAATCTACTAGCATACTTGCGTGTTAAATCAAACGTACCTGTGATAAGTATGTTTTGGAATCAACATATCTTGAGAGAATGACAATGTCGTAAATCGTCTGCTTTGATACACCTACGACATGAAAAGTTATAATACAAATGCTAACTGCCAAGGCTTCGATAGGATCGACAAACCATGAAATGATTATGACGTTCGCAAATATAATTTATATGATAAACAAATGAGAGCTTTTAACAAATGATATCTATCTTGCGTTTATATTTCTAAAACATTTATGGCGAAATGTCATTGTTATTTGCACACAGTAAGACTAATTTGCATTATATCCAGTTCATTTGTGAAGAAGCCAGCTGTTGAGAACTTAGAAAGGTGGCTTTCTTCCAACCACGTATGACGTCTTAGAACGTATGATGTCTTAGAATGTATGACGTCTTAGAACGACAACGTCCTTTCCACCATACCAGATATCTTAGAACGGCAGCATCCTTCAGCAATGCTTGATATCTTAGTAAGACGGCGTCCATCCCTCCGCGTCTAAGAACACTGGCGTCTTTTCTTCCATGCCTGATACCTTAGAATGGCCGTGTCATGTCCACCATGCTTGATATCTTAGAAAGGCGGAAATACGGCGTCCATCCCGCCATGCCTGGTATCTTAAAAAGACAGTCATGCCTAATGTCTAAGAACAGCGGCGTCCTGTCTTCCATGCCTGATATCTTTGAATGTCGGCATCCTTTCTGCCATGCCTGTTAATTGATAAAGGAAATTCGAAGTTCTTCCCGCCATGCCTGATATCTTAGAACGATGGCATCCTTTCCGCCATGCCTGATATCTTAGACCAATGGCGTCCTCTTTGCCCTGCCTGATACCTTAGAACATCGGCTTTCTTCCCGCCACGTCTGATATCTTAGAACGGATGCGACCTTTCCAACATGCCTGATATTTTACAACAGCGGCGTTCTTCCTACCATTCGTGATATCTTTGAACGGCGGCATCCTTTCTGCAAAGCCTGATATATTGTGGATTACGCAGTGACATTTCATGGTGGAGGCATAGATGTGCAACTCCGTAAACAATTGTAAATGTACTGTTTCTCTAATTTATCTGATTGATTTTTTTCCATGACCGCTCAGCAAAAATCGCAGAATGTATTTAATTCAAAATTAGCAAGTACCTCTATGGACGATGTATTTTTAGTTTTATGCAACTTACTACGTAATATACACAATTTGCGTTTAGATAAACTGTCCATGGTCAACGATCAAAAACCCCGACTTATTGACTCGAGTCGGACTGGAGTAGCCAATTTGTGACTTGACTTGGAATTCAGAGAGATGTGTCGAAATAAGACTTGGACTTGACTTGACTTGCCAATTTGTGAGTTGCCAGCAAGTCTTACCTCTCAAAATGTACGTAGAACAAGATCGTGTTGTCGTGACAAGTTGCAAATACAATAATTATTAATTATTTATTATGATTGGCTAATATCTTCAAAAACACAGTGTGAATTACATTCAAGTTGATTTGGACGGGCGGATTCATAGGTGTCCATCAGGTATGATTAGACAATGTTCACAATTTGTAAAACATTACAAACAAAATACTTTGCTATGATTTCGTGAATCTTTCAAATTCAACATATAAAGCAATGCTGATATTCTAGTATGGAATTTACTGTTAGCAAAAAAACTTATTTATTTGAAAAACATTATACTGATATTTGGTTGGATGAGTATATTTGGTTGGATGAGTATATTTGGCTGCGCTTTTTGTGATTTGTCGACGTCCAGCCTTATCATTGTAGTAACCGTTACTCAACGCATGTGGATTATTTTTAATTGCATTTGCACTAAAATGTAGACATGAAATGACCCTTGTGTGCAATTATTGATATGTCTTTCGGCAGCACTAACTATCGACCGAATTAGCTAATATCTTGTATATAATATTAAACTCTTGAGAAGCGTCAAACGAAACAAAACGAGTTGAGACCCAAGAACGTCTTCGGTTTCTCCTTTTCAGAATAACGCAATGGTTCCCGTGTGTTGTTGTTTGGTGGAGTCTGGCGGAATCTCCAAGCCGCTGTCGTGCTGGTCTTCTGGTCTTTGGCTGTCCTGATGAACCACTATATTTGAAGTCGGCGACTTTCTTCAAATCATTTCCTACTCTGGTGAATGGGGTGATGGTGATGATTTGTCAGGTCGTACGCCATGAACTATGCCTTGATAGCATCGATCTTCAACCCGAACTTTACACACGAGGATTCAACTGGCACGAGAAGCTCCAGTGCTTGTGAGATCTCTTCTAACGGGAGAGTGATATCTTCTGCAAATTCAAAATCACTTACGACCTTAGGTTTGACGTCTGTTTCTTCTTCGTGTAAATTTGACTCCCACGTCTCTGGTAGGGCAAAATCAAGGGCTATCGTGGAAAGGTATGGTCCGAGCGTGTCTCCTTGATTGGGAGCACCACAGACCACAAGAGCATCTTCTCTCGCATAATTGTATCATGTGTTTCCAAAGTCTACGTAACTTACGATTGCAAGGAGATTTTTTTCGAATGCCGACTGTAGTCCTTTCTATACGGAATGCTTTTTGATTGGCGCTTAGGTAGTAGTAATTTTTTTGGACGACCAGAAGATCTGTTCCCGGTTTTGTTTTGGAAATTGGATACCCCCTCTTCGATGCCTAATTTCGATAAATACATTACTACTGCAGCAACTACTGCTACTGCTACAACTACAACCACTCACACACACACTCACACTCACACATACACGTAAGTATAGAGGTACATATATGTACA
>BSQZ01000007.1:4917500-4922500 GCA_033239005.1 Lamellibrachia satsuma
TTGTAAGAATGCAGAGATTCGAATATGATGGTATTTAGGCATTAGATGCCGCAACATCAACTGTGATACTAATAGTCATTAGATGCTTTAGAATCAATCCTGACATTCAGGATTTGTTATCGTGCACGTGTGTTCAATTGTAAAAAAGTGTTTGAGGCAAGTTGTTTAAATTGAATTGGGACAAATTGTTACAACTGTTACAACTGTTACAACAACGCTCGGGTGGTTCGCACTGATGGTTCAGCCAGCGAGTTGAGTGCAGACAATAACTGACAGAACAACATTTATTTAACTACGACATGTGACCGCTTTGTTTCATACGTGAACCCTGGCGTACAGGTTTATAACCAGTACTGTAAATACTAGCAGCGTGAATGTGTTTAAAAATAAAAATTTATAAATATCTCAGAAGGGCGGGTTACACATATATGACAAATTGTTGGACTCTCGATAGGCCAGTGTCCCCCTTAATAACTAACAATGAAAAGCTTAACACTTACATTGTTATGCACACGGTGTGTAAGATGCCTAAGTGTGCATAACCAATTAATGTAATAACAGAACATGGAAGAGTGACACTTGCTTTGCGATTCACATGTTCTTTGCTGTAACAAAGTGCCCGGTATGACGAAACAACTTTCCCCGCTTACGGGGCTAGTTGATACAGCCCACCTCGCCTGGGATCCTTCACATAGTGTTGAATATCATTACTATGGCACATATTATTAATGCAAAAATAACTTTAATGCATACGTTGATAAAAATAATGCATCTAACATAATACAAAAAATTACTTTAACTGAAAAGTAGCCCAGGTCTACTATGCATTCTAAATTTGTCTTCTTGAAGTATACGCAACTTGGGAAAAACACTTACTACCCGTGGATCATGTTAAGCGTCCATCCATCGATGGCATTATGTTTACCTTAACTTATAGTGGTTAAAACTGTTGCTATGAAAACAGTTTCTCTGTATCCGATTCAACGATACTGAGACGACCTTTTGAAATATGTGCGCGATACAACCCGCATGCGCGATACAACCCGCATGAGCGATACAACCCGCACGCGCGATACAACCCGCACGCACGATACAACCCGCATGAGCGATATAACCTAACTTTACCCTATACATTTGACAGCTTATAACGGATGACGTAAAGTGTGATGAAGAGATAAAACGGAGGATAAAAATAGCAAAGACAACTTTCTGCAACAGATCAAAAGTGTTCACTGGTAAATTGAACTTGCAATTAAAGTTCATGCTTCTAAAAGTGTTATATCTGCTGCATATTAATGTATGGAGCCGAAACATGGACGCTATCCAAAGGATGCAAACACAGACTAGAAACAGTCGAGATGCGATGCCTAAGAAGAATACAACATATAAGTAGGACTGAACATGTCACGAATACTGAAGTAATACATCGGACCGGAATAAAAGCAACATTTTAACAAAACAAAGCAGACAAACAAATGCAAACTAACATTTGGGGCACATGATAAGAAAGGAACGAATAAAAGCGGAGATATCGGTGGGATTGGTGGGGGGTAAAACGGGCAAGTGAAGACTCGCGGCGCAGTGCAGACATCAGTGACGATCCTCGACAGCCTTCTGAGAGGAGTTGGCCCACATGTTGATGAAAAGGAATTGACATCGTAAATAGGTTATCCCGGGGCGCTCTTATCGTTATTTTTTTTTATCTGTGACGTGCCTCCTCTGACATTCTCAAGATTGTTTTCAAATTTCTCCAGAATGTCAAAAGAGACAGCTACACATTCTGCCTCATTTGAGCCTGAAATGTGTATTTCCAAGATTCGGAAACAATTATGACTCAGTAACGAAAACAATAAAATTGGATCTGAGGCATCTAATTCTCTATAAAATATGTTAAACGTAAGTGCTCTCTAAAATCACATGCTAAAAATTTTAAAAATATATTCTTCCAATATTGTTATTACTTATTTAGTGCCTAAATATGTTTACCTGTTAATGAATTTTTATATAGTATTACTATATAAACACGAAAAGAAAGTATTGTACATTTACATATGACAAATAATTACTTATTCTAATGATGCACCCTCATTTGTTCTCAATATCGAAACCATTCGATTCTGCTTCACTTATAGTGCTCGTGTCTGATGTCATACAATAAACTCAGTAAAGCAATACAAGACTGCCAATGAGCCAGTCAAACACAGACGCCGATGAAACACGTTTAACAAGATTTAACAAGATTTGCCATCCAAGACAAAATACCCAGATCGCAGGTGGATAAGGAAGCCATTGCCTTATCGAGAGTACACCGATCTATGTATAACCCTGGTATACTTATTAATTTTTTAAACACAGCTACGCTGCTATGCTATGAAGAAGACTCATAGAATTATTGTTCTACACGATGACACACCATATTACACCACGATATAGGCCATTCTGTGGCTTCTAGACAATGCGACAATGTTGACGTTGGAGCTCTGGTTGACAATGACGACGTACCTTGACTCATTGGGGTGGCTACTCGTGTAATATCCGTAGATGTGTCGTATTGCAGGCGTCGTCCACACGAGACATACAATTGTTGTTTGATATACACCATCTATTACTCCTGCTCGTAAAGGAAGGCACTCGTAAAGGGCAAAGTACACACCAAGATCTTCTGTTGTATGACAGGCTCTTCGGTTGTACGGCAGGCACAAGGGTGGATGCAATGTATTTATAAATCTAACTTGAGGACCTGACACTTGCAAACGCAGCATCTGAACCGCATTTGCTTAGAGGTCAATGCTGTTGTCACGGCTACGGTTACAGCTAAGGAGATGGCTAGTGTTTGGTCTGGTATTCGGATTAAAAACACGGGTGGATCCAGTGCGTGTCCATCAGGTGCCCGGGCACACTCTCACACTCACACCATGTCAAACCAAGAACAGTTCAGTTTTGTTTTGAAAAAGGAAAAGCAGAAGATCTGAGAGGAATTATTGGAGTTTGTCTTGGAGCCATCGCCGAAAGGTTCGAATAGCTCGACTTGGACGAAAAATGCACGACCAAGCACACGACTTCCTTAATTATTCCCCAAAGTGGCAAGGGAAGCTCGAAAACATGATCACAGAGTTGGTGGCTGAGGCCATTCTCCCTGCCAGAGGGATTGCCGAGTACGCCAGTATACACCGAGTACACCAGTATACACCGAGTACGCCAGTATACACCGAGTACACCAGTATACACCGAGTACACCAGTATACACCGAGTACGCCAGTATACACCGAGTACACCAGTATACACCGAGTACACCAGTATACACCGAGTACACCAGTATACACCGAGTACACCAGTACCCATATTCGATTCGTGAATTCGGCGAGAAGAGAGGCGTGGTCTCGTTGTTAGCCACTGTCCCCCTCCATTCCAATCAGCATCATTCTCGGTAATTCCTGGAAACTCTATTTGAAGTTTAGCGGGGCGCGTGTAGTTCCCAGAAATACGTCGACCAAGACAGGAAGTGGGACGAGGCCCAACTTTGGTGGGTAAAACTGAAAATTCCACGTTCAACATGTTTATCAGCAAGGGATAGGGTAGTATTAAGAGAGACCGGGGCATGTTGTTACAACTTTCAGTTAAATCACTTTTTTAAAGTATGTTATATGCATTATTTCTGTTAACACATCCATTCAATTTATTATTCCTGTTAATAAAATGTACCAACAACTGATATTCCATATTGTAGTTATGCAGATATATGAATTTTCCCAGGCGCAGTCGATTGTAACAATTACCCTGTAAGCGGGGCAAGTTGTTACATCATAAGGTTACAACAAAGACCTCGTGGATCGCTAAGCAAATGCAACTCGTATACGTTAGTGTTATTACATTAATTGGATTATATACACCTATGCATCTTATATACAGTGTGCGTAACAGTGTAGGTGTTCACAGCTTCATATATTAAGTTTTTAATTTTCAAAGGGGACTTATTCCCTGGATTCATACATAACAAACAATTGTGAATGGGATGTAAGTTATTTAATTAGTATAAAATAGTGAATGGCATATATATATATATATATATATATATATATATATATATATATATATATATATATATATATATATATATATATATATATATATATTATATATATATATATATATATATATATATATATATATATATATATATGTATATATATATGTATATATATATATATATATATATATATATATATATATATATATATATATATATATATATATATATATATATATATATATATATATATATATATATATATATATATATATATATATACATATATATATATATATATATATATATATATATATATATATATATATATATATATATATATATATATATATATATATATATATATATATATATATATATATATATATATATATATGTATATATATATGTATATATATATATGTATATATATATATATATATATATATATATGTATATATATATATATATATATATATATATATATGTGTAATGCGACGTCTACTTGATTGAATGATACACACATGCACTCACTCACGCACACGCACATGCGCACCACATTTCAATGAATTGTGCAATATTTATTAGTTGCTGAAATAGGGATGTGCCATAACAGATTAATAAGATTGAACAAAATTGTCGTCCCTGGCAAAAAACCCAGACGACAAGTGGGCAAGAAAGCCATTGGTTTATCAAGAGTCCAACAAATTGTCATCTATGTATAACCCGCCCTTCTGAGATGTTTGTTTTGTTTGACGCTGCTAGCATAAACCAGCACACTAGGAATGTGTGAAGTTAAGCGTTCACACGTCGTGGTTAAATAAATGTTGTTCTTTCAGTCATTGTCAGCTCACAACTCGCTGGCTGAGCCATCGGTACGAGCCGCCCGAGCGTTGTTACAGTTATGACAAGTTACCCCAATACAATTGTAACAACTTGCACCAAACACAATTTTTGCAGTTGAACGTACGTG